>PVIR01000051.1:0-89015 GCA_004026965.1 Petromus typicus | reverse complement strand
AAACCTTAAAAAAAAAAAAAATTAAAACTCTTTACAGACTCTCAATTGGATTTCAGAACAAAATCATAATAACTTTTAAACCAGCAATGTATCAGGAGTCATCCCCACTAAAAGGAATTTGATTTGAATGATTTTTACAGCAGCATAAACTGAATGTGAGGAGATCCTGAGAAGGTGGACCTGCTGTACATATTCTATCAGACTAGAAAGGCTTAAAAATATGGAAATGTTTGCAAGATTTAGCTACTACAAACTGCTATAAACATAGACACACACATGTCATTGTGGTATGATTTTCTCAATTCTTTTGTGTATATACGTAGCAGGGAAATAGGGTCAAATGAGACCTCTAATTCTAGCTCTTTAAGGAGTTTCCACACTGATCTCCACAGTGGTTGTACTGGTTTATATTCCCACCAAGAGTAGAGAAGGGTTCCTTTCCCCCCACAGCCCTGCCAGCATTTTTGGTTGGTTGATTTCATGATAGCAACCATTCCTTCTGGAATGAGATGAAATCTCAGTGTTGTTTTCCTCTGAATCTGTCAAATGACTAGTGATGCTGAATGGCCCAAATGCCTATCAACTGAAGCCTGTATAAAGATGTAGGGGTTTTTTTAAATAAAATGGAGTATTATTCAGCCATAAAGAATGATAAATTTGAGTCATTTATACTCAAATGGATGTATCTTGAGGACATACTCATAAATGAAATAAATAAGACACAGTTGTATAAATATTATATTGTTTCTCTGGTATGAGAAACTAAAGGTTTACATGAGGTCCAGAACATGAAATAGGAAGAAAATGTTCAAAGGGAAAGAGGGGTGGGGGAAAATAAAGAATAGAAAGAAAAATTTGATAGTAAAAAAAATGGAAACAAATCTTATGTATATTGGGGTTTGGCAGGTGGAAGAATGGGCAATTGAAGGGAACAAAATAAGAATCAAGATTTGTCACATACAGGTACAAATTTTTTATGTTGAATGTGATCATAATGTATATGTAAAATGTACCAATAAACCACACAAAATTTATTAAACCTTATTAATAAAAAAATATGGGAACATAAAGAGGGGCAAAGAGAAACAAAAAGATATAAATAACATTTTATGACAAGCCAAAAGAAAAAAATAGAAGGAAAGAACTTGCAGTTATTGACTGTAAGAAATATTCAGTTTAGAAAAAGAAAATCAGATTATCTATTCTGAAATTTCAAGGAATATTCAAACACCATTACATTCTGGGCATGGACTTAAATTGAATGACTTTTCATTATATTGAGCTGTGTGTGTGTGTGTGTGTGTGTGTGTGTGTGTGTGTGTGATCTGAGAAGGTAAATGTGAAAGAGAATACTAGGTAAGCATTTAAAGATCTATTAATGTTGATCTTGCAGGAACTCTTTCAGAGAATAAAAATGTAAGGAATACTTTCTTACACTTTAATGATGTTATAGAGAAATCACTCTTGTCTGTTAAGTGTGCCAAGTTTGTGTTTTAGTAGTCTGAAGTATAGACTCAAGGACAAAGGAGGTAAAGAGTAGGAGAAGTTCACTCATAGAAAGGTCCTGAGTTAGGAGGAGTCCTGAAAGTGGGCTGCTGCTGAAGTTCTTTTTCTAGTTTTCTGTACAGCAAAATCACAGCACAGGTAACCTTGGGTTAAAGTATAATCAACTTGCAGCTTTATGAGTGTAGTCACTTAGCTATATTGACCTAGCAGAAAAACAAGGTACACAGCAAGAGCACATAGCATGCAGAAGAACAAAGGTGTTTCTAGAATGGGTAGGAGTGAGGGTTAGAGGGTTCTGGTCACAGATCTGTGTACTTATTACATTGTTTTTAAGTGTTTGTGATTTTGTTTAGGTTCACTGGAGCAAGTGGTGCTAGTTGCAGTGTAGCTCTGAGCTGTTGTTTATCTCTGTTGTTATCTCTGGAGAGGTCTATAGGATTAACCAACCTGTCTGCATCTTGATCTTAGTTTTTATCAACTCATTCCTCAACCATTTGCCTGGTTCACCTTATCACTGTTCTGACTTTGTCTTGGGTCCACTCCTTTTCTAACTGCCAGTCAGTCTCTACCTAACTTAGCTATCTACATTAATGAGACCTATATTACCTTCACTGAAAAACCTATGAAGACTCTTAGGAGAAAATAACAATTGGATATTGATATCTCTTATGAATGGGAAAAATATGCTCAATAATACTTCTTAATTTTCTTTAATTATTTTATGCCTTTTTAATTTGAGGCATAATCAACCTACAATTGAGGGCATACATTTAAAGTGTACATATTTGTATGTGTATACTGTTGTGAAACTATCCTCACAACAAAAGCATGAACATATCCATTGTCTGTAAATGTTATCATGTCTGCTTTTATGGTCCTACCATCTTCTTTTCTCTAGTCCTCTTCATCCCCAAGCTACCACTGACCTGCTTTCTAATACTTTAGATTAGTTTACATTTTCCACAATCTTGTATAAAATTAATTACATAATATTTAGTCATCTTGTCTGGCTTCTTTTCTTCAGCATAAGAATTTAGACATTCATCTATATTATTTTATGTATGATTAGTACATTCTTTTATGGCTAAATAATATTTTGTTGTATAAATATGCCACAAACTGTATATTCATTCTCTACTCATGAACAGTTTCCAACTTATTACTATTAAAAATAATGCCACTATCAAAATATATATTATCAATTCAAATCCAGTAATACAGAAAAGCACACAACACAACTAACTGAGGATTAGTCCTGATATTACTGAACAAAAGTCACGTTATTACCACCCAAAAGCCAATAATCAGAAGGTAAAAACTGGTGAAGAGGAAATCATTTTATTCAAAAACAAGCCCTGAGAAGATGCAAGAGAATGCTATCATTGCAAAACAAAGACCATCTCAGACAGTTTATGAGTGTGAAGTGTTTTTAAGAGGAGAAAAGGAACAAAGGAGCAATGTAGGGTGATCACTTTATGAGGAGTGCTATGTTCCACATCCACCTTCAACATCCATCTTTCTCACCCTGGAGATATCTTCTTGCTTCTGCTAAGATATCCTTGTGATGTAAACAAAACTAGCATAGTTCCCATAACTTTTAGACAAACATATTATTTTCTTGAAAGTTAAACATTATTCCACTTTTAATTAAAGAACAAGATTAACAAGTCTGTGTTCTGCATTTTGATGTTATCAAAAGACCATCAGATATCCTGGGTTTGGTAAATTTAAGGAAAGTTACTGATTAGTAAGTCTATGACTCATGTCTGTTTAGTTCTTTTCCCCAGTAATAGCTAAACTTGCAGTTAATCAACAAGACGTAAAAGACATGTTTTGCCAAGGAATTAAGGAAGATAGTCCCTTAATTCATGAGGTGTCTTAGACTGGAGGTATTGTCTAAAGCCAAGTTGTAGATGTCACTCAGTTATATGACTTTCAAAATGAAGTGATTTTTCAAATGCAAGTAAGCTAAAGCATTTACTTAGATTTTCTCTTGGTTATCAGAACATGCAAGGTTGGTTTAATATTTGAAAACCAATCCGTGTGATTTACATATTACAAAATATTTTATTTTGGTATAAAGTTTAAGGAGCCATCATTTTAGCTTTTAGTCTGCTTGTAAAAGCTTTCACAGAGTTTTCCTGCAATTAGGACAAAATCACTTGTTACCATTCCTGTTATGGCAAGAGGAAAACACTGAAAAATTTTAAATTATGTGTTTAATTGGGAATACAACCATCAAAGAACTGTGTACCCAGAGAAGCCTAATTGAACCAAATTTCAGAGGGAACATGCTGTTCCTAAATCAGCAGATGAATGTAGATGAGTACAGTTATATATTTAGGAGAAGTTGCCAGGTTAGAGTCACAAATAGGTAGAAAAATGAGCCCACCACAAGCAGAGGAGCTTTTCAGGGACAATGACAAGCCACTTAAGCTCCTAAAACCAAATGTGGGTTAGCCCAGTACCTGGAAACATCCCAAGCACAGGCCTTCCGCTCTCTGACTGCCAATTCTCCTCCGCAAGAATTTTACTGAATAAGCAGTGGTACTAGGAAACAGAGAGAAATGCTGCAAAACAGAAAGCAATCCTGTATATTTATAAGGTCCTTCAGGATAGAGAGATCTGAGTCATCTTCAGGACATTTGAAACTAGAGGTCAACTATGAGTAAACAAAGCCTCAATCTTAGTCCACTTCAACTTTTGATTAAAGTGATAGTAACAGCCTTATGTTAAATATCTGGTATAAAATTAAAAAAAGAATATATGAAACATGTAAAAGAAATATGACCTATAACTGAAAGTCAAATAAGGTCAATAGATTTGAAAACAAGGTAATAGCAAGTATCCTAATTTAAGCACAATGTGTAGAAAGAAAAGAAAGAGAGAAAGTCAAAAGCATCAGTAATGTAAGGTGTAATATGTAGTGGACTAACATATTTATAGGGTGCGACGGAGAGAACAAAGAGAAGCTGAAAACTTGTTTGAAAATTATTTACTGAAAACCTGATGAATGACATCAGTGGCAAATGCAAGAATCCCAACAATTCTGAGAAAAATCATGCAAAGAAAAATAGTACCCCAGTATAATTTATTCAGTTTCTGAAAACCAAAGCTACAAACAATTGCCAGAACACAGAAAATAAGGACACATCACTTGTAGCGGGGGAAAAAAGCAATAATGGTGGCTATTTTCATTAGAAACACTGAATATCTGAAAATAAAAGATGACCAAGGAAAAAAATTGTCTAAAATTCTATATCATGTCAGTCAAAAAAAACTGAGACGACATGTCAGGCACTGAAAATAAAAAAATGGTCAATTTAAAACTGTTGTATATAAGGTGTGGGCAACAACATAGTAAATGTTAATTCAAAAATATTACAATAAAAGACAGTCCCATTAATTCCCTTCAAAATACACTCCCTCACTTTAAATTCAGTCTCCCATCATTCTTGCCTCTTTCTGTAGTAGTTCAGCAAATTCCCTTTCTCTGTGCTTTCCCCACACAGATTGGCTGCCTCCATTCAAAGCTTACCTTTCACAGTCAGTTTAACCCTGGAGAAGATGAAGTGTCACCCTGCCACATCTGATGAATATGGTGGACAAGGATGTGCCATGCTTTTGCAAGTCTACTTTTCCTTTGGTGCCATGTGCACCAGCACTCACTGCATTTTTATCAAATGTCATAAAAATACTCATTAGCTTAGTGGCACAGCACCTGACTCACAAACACAAGATTCTGAGTTTGATCTCAGGTAAAAAAAAAAAAAAAAAAAAAAAAAAAAAAAAAAAAAAAAAAAAAAAAAAAAAAAAAAAAAAAAAAAAAAAAAAAAAAAAAAAAAAAAAAAAAAAAAAAAAAAAAAAAAAAAAAAAAAAAAAAAAAAAAAAAAGCCACTAATGAAAGAGGATTTTAAAGTGGCAAGAATGATACAATAAATCTATTTGATGCAAAAGAGTATTTTGATAAGATTAATGGCAATGTATATTTTATTATAATTTTTCAAAAAATATTTAACACATTTTGATCATACTCAGTGTAGCAAAGCTATGCTTGAACACTGCAAAAAAATTTAAAGAAAAATAAAGATAGTTTTCACTAGCAAATCTATCCAGTAATAAATGATAAAGTCTGTCAGGCTAAAATAAAAGGACACTAGCCTAGAACTCAAATCAACATGAGGAAATGCAGAACCCTGTAAATTACAAGGGTAAATTTTAAAGTCAGAATTAATGTAGCACTCCAAGCCATACCACATGTTAGGTTATGAAACAAGTCTCCATACACATTAAAGTCATATAAAACATTTGCTATCACAATGGAATAAAACTAGCAATAAACAACTTTTGCTGCTGATATCCTGTTGGATATTCATAAATTTCACAAGTATGTGAAACATAAGTGAAATGTTAAATGATCAGTTGCTCAAGGAAGAAATCACAAAAGCATTAGAAAATATTTTGAGATGAATATAAACAAAAACCCAACGTATCACAATTTATGGAGTATAACAAAAACAGTCCTCAAAGGGTAATTTATAGCTGTAAATGCCTACATTAAGAAGAAGACCTCAAATCAATAAACTAATCTCCTACTTTAAGGAAACAGAGAAAGAAAAGTAGCTAAGCCCAAGCCAAACAAGAGGAAGGAAATAATAAATATTACAGTAGAGATAAAATAGAGACTACAAATCAATACAGAGAATCAGTGAAACCAAAACTTATTTCTTGGGGGGAGGAGGAGAAACAAAATTATAAGCAAAATGTTCTGGATTCACTACGATTAAAAAAAAAAAAGATAAGACTCAAATTATTAAAGTTAAGAATAAAAGCAAGAGCATTACTATTAATTCATAGACTGTCCTTCAGGATGGAAGAAAACGACAAAATAAAATATACAAACACACCACAAGGCTTCGATAAGCATAGAAGTAAAATAGAGGATAGAGGCTAAAGAGAATTATGTACTTTTAAAAATATCCCATATCATTATTCAGCTAAGAAACAAAAAAAATCATAGTAAATATTTGATTAGAAGAAATATTTGATTAAAAGAAACTAGAAAAAAAGGAACAACAAAAGGAGTAGGTGAGAAAAAAACACAGAAAACCAATAACAAAAAAGTGGGCTTACGCCTACCCATATTAGTAAAAGCGTAGTTAAAAAAAAAAAAAAAAAAACTAGCTGCTGTCACCGAGAGGTTTGTAGTCCACTCAGTATAGTAGATTTCAAGATACACAATATTCCCATAAAAGAAATGATCATTGTTATAAAAAGAAAATATAATGATGGAATAAATATAAGTTATCCCTTGGTACCTCTGGTGATTTTGTTTCAGGATATCACCTCACACATATACAAATATCAAAATCTTCAGATGCACAAGATCCACATATAAAATAGTACAGTTTTTGTATATCAACTGTGTACATCCTCCTATGTACTTTAAATCATCTGTTATAGTTCCTATACAATGTAAGTTCTATGGGAATAGTTGTGTTACTACAGTACTGAGGGAGTAATGATGAGAAAGATACAGGTGCAGTACAGGTGCAATTTTTAAAAATATTTCCTATTGGTATTTGACTGAATCCAAGGATGTAGAATCTATGGATTTGGATAGTTGATGATGTAACAAGCCTAATTGTGTAAGTACCTAGCAACAAAACCTCAAGATATAAAAATTGAAGCAAAAATTGAATTAAAAGAAGAAACATAAAACATAATCTTTGATAGAAGCTCTAATATAACTTTCTCTGTAAAAAGTAACATTAGTAAAGATATAGAATTTTTTAAAAGTAGGAAAAACTTTATTGAAAAAGAAAGCTTATGCCTGAGAAAGACAGAAGGGGGACTCAAAAATGAGTGACATAGCTCACCTCACTTCCCACAGGGCCTTTATGAAGCAAAGCCACGAGGTGAGGTGAGTTTAAGGTGGGACAAAATTACAGTCAGCCAGTAACATTGCAGGTACAGTCACTTAGGTAATATTAGTATAATGAGAAATCATAAAATGGACAAAACTATGATAAACCAATAAGATTACAACAAGTATAGTTGCTTAGGTAATACTGACTAGATGAGGATCCAATGAGAAATCAAGTCATGTAGCAAGCATACAAGGATTTTCAGTCAGGAGGCTATTCCAGGAAAGGTAGTTTAAGGTCTTGACCCTCCAATCCTGGGGTTTATAATCATGGCTTTTCAGGGAGGTATTCTTCAAGATCTTAACCCACCACCCCAGGAAGGTGATTGAGGCCTATTAGTCACTACTATCTAGAAGGGGTGGTTTTCTCCTTTGATTGTGCCAACCTTCAGTGAAGGTCTCCTTAGAGTTGAGCAACGTTAGCCAAGGTTTTCTAACTGACATAGATAGAACACTAAATTAACAACTCTAGATTCTATATTCTTTTCAAATGAGATATTTACCAGATATGAAATATTTACCAAATCATATGCTAAGGCCTCAAAGGAAGTTTTAATAAATTGCAAATCATTAGAATCATGCAGATTATATTCTCTGACCACAAGTGTAGAAATCAATAACAATGAAATAGAAAATTTCCAAACCCTTTAAAGTTAAGTAACACACTTCTATATTATCTAAGGATCAAAGAAAAATATATGAGGGAAACTAGACGATGGAGTTCAGGTCTTGGTAGATGTTTAGATAACAGGAGTGTGTTGACTTCTGCCAAAGCATGTTTATTCCACTGAGCCTCTTACGGATGGACTAGCACTGACAAGTGTGTTTGTTGGAGTGACTTTCCCTTTATTGATTGTCAGAAAGAAGGAGCTAGCTATGATTTGTTGATTTGAAGCAAGTTGTCACTGATCCAACTGTTAAATTTATAAGTCACTTCTGAGGGTAATTTGTTAGTACAGTTATAAAACAGCCTATTGTGAAGTTTTAAAGACATTTTAATTTTCAATTTAAAACTTAATTTTCTTTTTTCTATAACAACAACAAAAACAACCAGAAAACCAACACTTAAAAGCTAGGTATTTCTGGGTGTGGTGGCTCATGCCAGTAACCCCAACCCTTGGGAGGCAGAGGCAGGGGGAGTGAGTTAGAGGCTCACTTTGGCTAAATAGTGAGTTCAGGGCCAGCCTGAACTACAAAGCAAGACCTATCTCAAAAAACTGGCAAAGAAAAAGTACACTGGCATCCAAATATCAAATAGAATTATATTAAATAGAACATGTGAAAAAAATTCTGTCTTAAACCTTAAAAAACACTGGGGCCGGGGAGTTAGCTCAGTGGTTCCGGCGTCTGTCTTGCAAGCACAAGGACCCGGGTTCGATTCCCAGTAACCACATATCATACTGGGCATGGAGACTCACACTCAGCAGCAACCAGTACCACATACCACAGTGCCGGGCGTGGTGGCTCACGCCTGTAATCCCAGCACTCGGGAGGCAGAGGCAGGAGGATTGCTGTGATGTGAGTTTGAGACTGAGCTCAGGGCCAGCTGGAACCACAAAAGTGAGACCCTGTCTCAAAACACCTAAAAAAAAAAAAAACTTAAAAAACACTGCAAAGGAAAATAAGATCTAAATAAATTAAAAGACAGACCATGTTCATGGATCAAAGGGTACAATATTATGAAGATGTCAACTCTCTCAAATTGATCTATTGAATAAATTCAGTCTAACTGAAAGCACAAGCAGGATTGGGTTGGCTTGGTTTGGTTTGATAGATATTGAAAAATTAATTCTAAACCATAGGGAAAACCAAGACATTGAACAATGTTGGAAGACACACTATCAGATATCGATTGCTATTAAAGTACATTGATTCCTACTTCATCACACTCAAAAATTAATTTAAAAGAGTCATAGACCTAAATGTGAAGATTGAATGATAAGGCTTCTAAAAATAACATGAGACTATTTATATATTAGGATATGCAAACGTCTCCGAGAGACAATAAAAAGGTACTAACTAGAAAGGAAAAAAAAAGATACTTCATTAAAAAAAACTTCTGCTCATCAAGAGGCAGATTAGAATGTGAAATGATAAGCCCCTGAGTGGAAGAAAACATTTATGAAGCATCTATATGATGAAGTAATCATATCTTGAATGTGTAACAGTTTCCAACTCTTAATAACATAAGATAATCAATATAAAGTGAACAAAAATACTTAGGGATGCATTCTTTTTTTATTGAAATCTTTATTGATACATTACATATACACATCAGGATTGCACTCAACAATGAAAATTTGTACCAGTATATGACA
The DNA here is from genome assembly GCA_004026965.1 of Petromus typicus. NCBI lineage: Eukaryota > Metazoa > Chordata > Mammalia > Rodentia > Petromuridae > Petromus > Petromus typicus. The sequence continues at coordinate 79,265 of PVIR01000051.1, read as the reverse complement.
CAACTTCATTTTTTCCCACAGCCCTACCCACCCTACCACCTCCAACCCCTATATACGTAAACTTTGTTTCCTTTCTTTTGTGTTATAATCTCATTATTTTTCCCCTTCACCCCATTTCGCTTTGAGTATTTTCAATTTCACAATATACAACATACATTCTAGAACTCATTTACATCTTTATTTTCTCATACCAGAGAAAAGATATGACATTTACACATCTGTGACCTATTTATTTCATTTATAAGGATGTCCTCAAGGTATGTCCATTTAAGTACAAATGATTCAAACTTATCATTTTTATGGCAGAGTAATACTCCATTCTGTAGAAGAACCTCCAGTTGATGAACATTTTGGTTGTTTCAAAGATTGGGTGCACATATATCACTGTGATATGAATCTTTTAATTCTGTTGTGTATTACCTAGCAGAGTGATGGCTGGGTCAAATGAGACCTCCAATACTAGCTTTTTGAAGAATCTCCAAACTGATCCCTACAGGGGCTGTATGAGTCTACAGTTCCACCAACAGTGGAGAAGAGTTTCTTCTTCTCCGAAGCTTCGTCAACATTTGTGGCTGGCTAACTCTGAGATAGCAGCCATTCTTTGTGGAGGGAGATGAAATCTTAATGTTGTTTTCATTTGCATCTCTCAAATGACTAGCGATGTTGAACATTTCTTCATATGCTTCTAAGCTGCTTTATTTCTTCCTCTGAAAAGTGTCTGTTCATTTCAGATGCCCAGTTTTGAATTGGGCCTTTAAATTTGAGTGGATTGATTTTCTTTAAGTCCTTCATATATTCTAGATAGTAACCCTTTGTCTGAGAATTGGCTGGTAAAGATTCTTTCCCATGTTGTTGGTTGCCTTTTCACTTTGCTGGTGGTTTCTTTTGCTGTGCAGAAACCTCTCAGTAGGATGAGATCCCATTTACTAATGTCTTCTACCAGTTCTCGTGCTATGGAGGATTTGTTCATGAAATCTTTCCTTAAACTGAGGATGCATCCTTATAAAAGAAGCTATCCAGTAACTAATAAGTGCACAGAAAGGCTCTCAACAGCATTCATCATCAGAATATGATCAAATTATGTACCACTACACCCACTAAGAAGGCCAAAAATAAAAAAAAAAAAATTTAAGCTAACTATATCAAATATTGGCAATGATCCAGAGTATCCATTGTTGGTAGGAGTTTAAATGGCAAAAATTGCTTTCAAAACTGCTTAACAGTTTCTAGTGAAGTTAATCTTCCACCTACCCTATAGCTGAAAAATTCCCCTCCTAGGGGCCAGGGAGTTAGCTCAGTGGTTCCAGCACCTGTCTTGCAAGCGCAAGAGCCCAGGTTCGATTCCCCAGTAACCACATACCCTACTGGGTGTGGAGACTCACCCCAGCAGCAACCAGTACCACATACCACAGTGCTGGGCATGGTGGCTCACTTCAGCACTCAGGAGGCAGAGGCAGGAGGATTGTTGTGATGTGAGTTCGAAGCTGAGCTCGGGGCCAGCCTGAACCACAAAGTGAGACCCTGTCTCAAAAAAAATCTTAAAAAAAAAAAAAAACCCACTCCTAGGAAAATAACCAAAAGAAGTAAATGTGTATGATACAAAAGATTTATACAGGCATGTTCCCACCATCTTTATGCCTAGTAGTACTAATAAAACCACCAACATTCATCAACAGGGGGATATATACCTAAAGCATCATGTATTCATACCACTGAATATTAACCACAAAAAAAAGAAACTATTAACATACAAAACAATGAATCTCAGAAATATCATCTTGATTGAAAGATGCTGACACAAAGAGATAAAAATAAAACTAATCTGTTCTGACAGAAGTCACAGTAGTGGTCATGTCAGTAGAAAGTATTAAGGATAAAGAGGCATGGAGAACTTTTTGAGGTTACACAAATGTTTTTTGTGTTATGATCTGATGGTTCCATGACTGGAAACACATGAAGATGTATGAAGTGAACATTAGAGTTTTGTTTGCTTCACTCTAGGTAACTTTCATTTCATTAACTTGCTGAAAGGTAAAAAAGAGTTCTATTTCAGGGGATTTTGCTGGACCATATACTGAGGGTATTGGACATCAGAGCCATTTCTGTAGTCACTGTCAAAACCAAGTCACCTTGGCTGCAGTTTATACTCTGATATTCAAACTATGCAGAGTACATTGTTGACCTCCACATATGCCCCTCTGGACATGTTCCAAAAGTCAACTATTGAATGTAGTCAGCTCTTCAAAAGTCATGTGCATTGCCCAAAATTCCAGCTCAGGCCACAAACCAGAAATTACTCTGGGCCACTGCAGGAATTGCACAGCTCTCGGCCAGATGATGAAGCTCATTCATCAGTCCAAGGGAAATTTCTATAATTTTTACTAATAAAAAACAAATCAAGAAGAAAGCTACCTAAGCAAATAGTTGCACTGCACAGACTGCACATAAGAAGTATGTGGGAATCCCAATCCAAAGACTCAGGAGCACCCACCATCCACATAGACTGTTTCTTGTCTGACCTGACAATTTCTCCATCAAGTGCCATCAATACCCTGTGCACTTGAATTCCCCACAGTCACCACCCATTTTCAGACCCAAGTCTCTGGCTCCATCCCTCCTTACTGTTCTCTGCTGCTCCTCCATTTCTGGCCCGGAGTTTAAACAGAGATTCTTCTTTTTTAGTTTTTAATACATACGCATAATGTAGTTTGAAGTAACATTAAGCCCTTTTTGTTCTCTCATTTTAGAAATACTCTCATTTAAACCCTTTCACAAAGTGAGGAAAAATAGAGAAAAATGTCATCCATCTGCACAAATAAATAATACCTATTAATATTACATATTTTCATTGATTTTTTTAAAAAAATACAGCCTATTGGAGTTTCAAGACAGGAGCATATGGTTGCCTTCAGACCTCAGCATCCTCCCAGCACACACTTGAATCTCATACAGGGAAGAAGAGGCTGGGTAACCAGCAGCAATAAAAATAAGATTCTTCTTAATATTCCTTCTATGTCCTACTTACCATCACATTGAGTTTGCTACAAGGGACAGTGTGAAGGCACAGTAGAGCTCACAGCACAAGCTAAATAAGAAATCATAAATTGTTAATGTCATGAGCATGAGTCTTCTCCATTGTATTGAATGTTAAATCTTTTGAACCTCTGAAGTCCAGAATTGATTCTCATTCTGGTGTCTTATGCTGAACTATCTTTCCTAGGGCACTGAACACAAAATAGCCTTGCTCACAGAATAAGGAAAATGGGCTATGTGTACAAGTGATGGAGGGGACTGCCATATCTCACAATGTTCTTTGTCCATTCAATCTCAAAGAGTGTTGACACCTCCCATTAACTCCACTGAATAGCTAACATCTAAAGATTCTGGAGAGGGAAGGACATAGAAGAATATAAGGGATCGGGGTTATTTTAGGGAGTTTAAATTCAGGTCAGGAAGTTACAGTGCAGGCAAATCTAACAGAAGATATAATGTGATAAGCACAACTGAGATTTGAAAAGGTTTGGGTGCAAAAAGAGAGGCTAGCTAAGCTAATCAACTGTGTTCATCAGCTTTCTGTTACTGTTCCAAAATAACTGGGATAATTAAAAAGAGAATGGGTTTACTTTGGCTCATGATTTTGGATGTATAAGTTCATGATTTGTTGACTCAATTGTTTTGGGGGCCCGACACAGTACATGGTAAAATAGCCTGATTGCCCCCATGGTGTCTAGGAAACAAAAGCAAAAAGTAATCAGACTTGTTTCTCACCCTCTTTCTCCAGAACATGCACCTTAACAACTTCTCCCTAGTCCTCGATTCTTAAAAATTTCACCACCTTCTAGTAGCACCATGCTGTAAATAAGACCTTTACTACAAAGGCCTTTAGGGAATATTCCAAGTCCAAACTATAGTAGTGACCCAGAAGATCCCCACTGATTATCTAGCCCCCTAGTCATAGCTATTGGATCACTGGCCCCAGGCCTCCTCAAGTGGAGCCACCCAGCCTCAAGTCTGGCCTTTACAACAGCCTGGAGGGTACTTCCCACATCACTTTTCCTCTTTAAGTTTCAGATCACATCATTTAAGCTCAGAGAGTTGCAAAGCTATGCCAAGTCCCTACCAAAAGGAAGGTCAAGGAATTGAAAGTGTTCCCATAGATTACATGGTAAGGTCCACATCGGTCCACAACTACCTATATCCCCATCCTTTTAGAGTCCCCTTCTACACGTTTTGGGCTTGTTCATGTGACTTCCTCTAGGCAATGAAACAACGAATCTGACACAAACAGATGCTTGAAAAGTGTTTTTGCATGTTTTCTGATGGACCATGTAGTCAACACATGTGAACTAGTCTGGCTAGTCTACTCCCTGATGACAGCTCCCAGACCTACTTACCATTAGTCCAACTAAGAGTCATGATGCAGTCTCTTAGCTGACAGGAAGCTGGACACAGATGAAGGAGTGATCCTAGCTGAGGACAGCTGAATTGCCTAAGGGATCCCAGCCAAACTTCTGACCTCGGGAAATGTGAGCTACGTCCAACGATGGCTTGTTATCCAGTCATAAATAACTAAGACATAAATTTGTTTCTCTGTATGTAAAATTTATCCATACAGAACATTTTGTCATGAGTCTGCTTCTAGGTATCACTAATAAGATATACAAACAATGTGGTCAGACAGAAAAAGAAGTGGCTTCTACCAAACATTTCATTTCTTGATTATTGATTACAGAAGGAAGGGCCCAGAAGGGTCAGACAATGGTGGGAGGGAGAGTGGATCAAGGAGAAACTTGAGTCTCGAACAGAGAGGATCTATACTCTAGATTATGGCTGGAAATGTGGTTTTTAGTATGAATGTCTCAAAAGTTCATATATTATAAACATAACTCCAAAATTAATATGTTAGTACTATTTAGAGGTGAAGCATTTAGGAAGTAATGAGGACCAGATGAGATCATGAGGGGAGGGCCTGTGATGGACTGATGGCTTTATGAAAAAGGAAGATATTTAACCTAGCATATTTTCTCAACTGGGCCATGTGATACCCTCTGCCATGTTATGATGCAGCAAGGTCCTCATCAATGCCAACCAGATGCCAGTGTCATGCTCTTAGACCTCTCAGCTGCCAAAGCCACAAGAGAAACAAATTTCTTTTCCTTATAAATTATTTGGTCTTGGGGCCGGGGAGTTAGCTCAGTGGTTCTGGCACCTGTCTTGCAAGCGCAAGGGCCTGGGTTTGATCCCTGGTAACCACATACAATACTGGGTGTGAAGATTCACACCCAGCAGCAATCAGCACCACATACCACAGTGCCAGGCATGGTGGCTCATGCCTGTAAACCCAGCACTTGGGAGGCAGAGGCAGGAGGATTGCTGTGAAGTGAGTTTGAAGCTGAGCTCAGGGCCAGCCTGAACTACAAAGCGAGACCCAGCCTCAAAAAAAAAAAAAAATTACTTGGTCTGAGGTATTTCATTATAGCAACAGAAAATGGCCTAAGACAGGGATTAGACTCGGACTTAGATGAGGAGTAGTGACATGTAGACAGGCAGAAAATGCACAAGCCACTTCATGAATGGCTGATTCCCATGCCCCAGGTGTAACTGACAAAGAGTATGAATCTGCTGGCCCTATAAGGTGCTGGGTATGGATGACAAATGTTGAACCACTTGTGGGTGAATGGTTAGGGAAACAGTGGCCCTGTAAGTCCTCTGCCACCACTCCACACCTTCGCACTGACCAGGGACTATGACCCAACCTGTAGAACTGGGAAGTGAATTAGGAATCCCAGAAGTTAATACTCAGTTTTCCCACCACAGGAAGTGCTCTGCCTCCTAACAGCATCATCATCAATAAAGAATGCACTATTTTTATACTAAATTGGCTATCATTGCATTTCTATATACCTCTTCACCCTCAGTGATTGTCAACGGAGTCAAGCTCCAAAAGTCAAGCTCCTTTCCACTGGAAGAAATTAATTATTTGAATTATGCATGAGTATTCATATTAATATTATGCAACCATTTTGAACTATTTACTGAGTTTATCATCATGATTTCCACTGTGCTAAGCATTTTATATTCATTATTTAATCTTTCTATAACAGTGAAATGGGCACTGTTATTCCTGTTTTATAGATAAGAAAATTAAGGCTCAAGAGAACAAATTACCTAGTTTGCCATCCTCCTACACTGAGCTTTTACCTACTATTTTAAATGCAAATTTTTCCTCAGAGGCAAAAAGTAAATTTTTCACAGATTCCAAAAGAAATACAACTAGCAAGGGTGACATGTGACTGGCCACAGGCAGGGGACAGGATATCAGAAGTGGTTACAGCTGGGACCAGAAACTAGCTTCGTAATTCCTGGCCAGTGTCTCCATAGGGACAACTAGAGGTTTCTCATTTCTCTAGGAGAGGGTGCCAACTTTACAATCCTCCAGGGCCCTGGGTCAGAAGTGTGATGTGCATTGCCTCATTTAACCCTCATGACAACCCTAGGGAGTAGAATTATTCTCATTGTTAAGTAAGGCAATCTGTGGTTAAGAAAATTTCTTGCCCAAGGAAGGTCCTGGTATGCATTTGAAAGTAATACTATGTTAGCAATCCTGTCATTTTAATGTCTCTTTTATCCTGCTAGAAAAAGTAGAACTTATCCCAAAAAATGAGTCAACAGAGGTAAAAGTTTTATTAGTTGGGGGACCCCAGGATCATCCAGTGCTGCGAAACTATTCTCTTTATTCCCATAACCACCTTGGAGCCTATTCAGCTCTATCAAAAGAGCTCACATTCCCCAGGTTTAGAGGTCCCATTTAACTCAGCTATTTTCCTGCTGGAGATCTTCATGAAAGAATTAAAAGCATCATACCACTTAACACATGTGGACCCATGTTTATAACTGTAAAGTTTGTAATAGCTAAATCTTGTTAACAGCCCAAAAGCCCATCAACTGGTGAGTGGATAAATAAGATGTAGCTTTTCTATAAAGTGAAGTACTACACAGCCATAAAGAAAGATAAACTTGAGACATTTATAGCTAAATGGATGCACCTTGAGGCCATACACCTAAGTGAAATAAATAAATACTGTACCATTTCTCTAGTGTGAGACCTGAAGGTGTGAGTGAGGTCCAAAATGTATTATAGGGACTGTGAAACAGGAAGAAAATGTTCAAAGGAGAAGGAGAACTGGGGTGGGGGAACAGAGGGAAGCAAAGAAGGGAAAGGAAAAATGTAATGATAAAAAGGAAAAGAATAAAACATCTCTAGGGCTTGCAGAAGATGTTTCATAGAAAAGAGGAAGAAATGGTGCTAAGACCCTCTGAACAGTCCAGGATCCTGGAAGGGAACCAAGGTGAAGGTTTGCTTACCTTTGCTAGTAGACCTGAGGCTTTTCTTCTCATTTAACACATGAATGATCTAGTCTTGTGTAAATCTGCCTCCCATTGGATAGAGCCAGGTGGATGTCTGTGTGCAGACTGTGCTTACAAAATCTCCCCATGTTCCTGATGGAAGGACCTAGGGAGACCATCTCCTCAAGCTGTCTACATACAGTGGGAAAGCCAAGATCCAGTGTGGACCCAGCTTCCTTTTCCATTAGCAGATTCTTACAGTTGACATATCAGGCTATTTCAACTAATTTGTCATTCACAGCAACATTATTTGAAATAGTGAAAAAAATGAAACCAACTCAAATTCCCATAATTAGTAAATAGATGTGTCAGCAGCACAAATGAATTGTGGTGAGTCCATGCAATGTATCACTGCACATGAGTGGAAAAAAAATGAAAATTGCTACTGCGTGGTATGAAATAAACAAATCTCCCAGCCCATGTGATACTTCAAAAAGCCAAACACAAAAGCATGTCTACGACACAAATCCCATCATGTAAAGTTCAAACACAGTCCAATTAGCCTATGACAACAGATGGATAAAGACTGTTAGTCTTCTGGGATACTAAGAATACACCCCTCATTGATGTGCAGTATGGCAACGTGATTGAAAATTTGTGCAAAGTGATTTATGCACTGAGGACTGACATTCTTTTCTATATGCATGCTGTGCATTATACAGTGCACTGAAAAGTAAAACCAAATATGAATGTCCCTTGTGCTCATGCACTAGAATCACCAATAGGGACCTCAAGAAAGTCAGAAAGACAGCAAAGGTCTCAAAGTAGATCTTAAGACAAGAGATTGAGTGATCTTCACCTTTTTCATACCTTTTCTGCATTTTTTAAAAATGACCATGAACTATTTCTATAATCATGAAAGAAAGGGAGATTGGCCTGGTGGCATATTCCTATAATTCTCAAACTCTGTGAGGCTGAAGCAGGAAGACTACAAGTATGAGCCCAGCCTCAGCAACTTAGCAACTTAGCAAGACCCTCTCTCAAAGTAAAAAATAAAAATTGGCTGGGGATTTAGCTCAGTGCAAAGGCTCTAGGTTTGCCCTCCAATACTAAAAAGGAAAAGAAATTCATTGTTTTTATTTTGAAGAAAGACATAACCAGAGTAAAATAAAGCCAATGCCCTTAAAGATCTCCAAATGAAGGAGCATTTGATGAAGTATCACAGTACATCAGACATATCCAATACATATCTAGGGATTAGCAAATAACTGCAATCCAGAGTCACTCCAACAGGCCAGGAGAGCTCAGGGTCCTGTATAGGCTCATCACCAACAATGAAAGGAAGATTTTGTCCCCCTAAAAACATGTGCCCTTGGGAGAGATGGAGAGGATTATCTGGCAGGTCTTGGACACTGTGGGAGAGTCTGGGGCTTCCCCAGAAGTTGTCTGACCAAGAAAATGGGAGCACAGTGGTGCCACCAGGGAGGTCCTCAGAGGCACGGCCACACTCATGACTACTTTCTAAGAAACCACTGTGTACGGAGCTAAGTAGGTCACCTAAGCTATTCTTTTCAGGTGCCCCATGAGAATATCCTGGTGTCTGCACTTTGCAGATGAGGAAGAGGTCGGCTCAACTCCCATATCTGGAGCGGTAGCACCAGGAGGAAGCTGCAGCAGGGGTTCTAAGATAAGAGCCTTGGAGCACACCTATGATATGACAGTGTAGATCCTAACATACTTCCGGTTTGTTTACTCCCACACCCCTGAGTACAGCACCTGCCAAGAGCACTTTTCCTGAGGTCCTCTGCCTCCAAAACCTGCCCTAGATCCCAGCGCCAGCAACCCAATGGGTCAGCATAGTTGAGCTGGTCCAGAGAGAAAGAGGAAAGCCCCTTGGTGGCACAGAACAGACAGGTCCCTTTTAGAATACAAACAGGTGTCAAGACTGTTCTCTCCTTAACAGAGAGAGGGAAGGCTTCTTGGAGAAACTTTCCAAAGCAGACTGGTTACTATGGCAGACTCTCCTGCTGTGCAAGTTGCTAGGATTCCCTCCAGAACCGCCAAATTAAAATCCAACCTAGGAAGAGGCTGCTGGATCTACATGGGAATTTTAAGATGAGAAACATCAGGGCTCTGAGTCTATTTTTAAGTTACACAGCCTGAAACACTGGCCTGTTAAAGGAGCCTTGGTGACCACAGAGGATGAATCTAGGCAACAGTTCTTTTCACTTCGTCTCAACAATTTCATCTCGTACCAGTTTCCTTTGAGTAGGGCCATGATTCTTCACAGAGGCGATCACCCCATCACCGGGGGAATGTTTGGCAATGCCTCAAATGTTGGGTCCTCACAATCATCTAACGGGTATAGGCCAGGGATGTGGCTGGTCGTCCTTCAGTGATCCGGTTTAAAAGGCCCATCAGGGGCCAGGGATTTAGCTCAGTGGTTCTGGCGCCTGTCTTGCAAGCACAAGGGCCCAGGTTCAATCCCTGATAACCACATACAACAATACTGGGCAGGGAGACACATCCAGCAGCAATCAGTACCACATACCACAGTGCTGGGCGTGGTGGCTCATGCCTGTAATCCCAGCACTTGGGAGGCAGAGGCAGGAGGATTGCTGTGAAGTGAGTTTGAGGCTGAGCTGAGGGCCAGCCTGAACTACAAAGTGACACCCTGTCTCAAAAAAAAAAAAAAAAAAAAAGGGTCCATTGGGCAAAGGCTGAAAAGCTCTTGGAGATATGATATTGCCTATTGGGTTTTTTTTTTTTAACCTACTAAAATAGTATTTCCTTTCTTTCATTTTGTTTTTCAACAGACAACAATTGAAGAGCAGTTTCCAAAATATTTTCTAATTGCAAACTGTTAATCAAACCCAAACCTCTCCTTGCACAAAAGGGAGAGAGGCAGAGGGAGGCAGAGGAAGGAATTACCCAAGACTGCACAACAGGTGAAGGCAACTCCAGACTCAGACTCCTGCCCCTTCATCACCATGAACTCCCCCTAAGGAGACAGAAGCCCCATCTTTGTCACAGGGTTATTCTCCAGTCGTGAGAAAGGGCCTCTTTCCTACTTGCTGCTCTCATAGGGAAGTTTTGGAGAAAGTAGTTTCTAACCAAAAACTTGGTGTGACAGTCATGCAAAACTCAAAATAAAATCTGTTTTCTTAGAAAGAAAAGAAGTTGGAGAGCAAGGGGGAGACAAAAGAACTTTATTCCCAAACAGTCATGCAAAGCAAGACCAGCTGCAGGGAATTAAGTGAGATTCATACCCACTCACGTTGATGGAGAGAGAAAAGGCACACAGGAGAAGCGTGCTGGAATGACAAGGCTTTCCTCTCAAGGGATAACAGCTTTGCCTCACATGGACAAGGAGCTTTTCCCTCTGAAAAATGAATCAAGCGCCATCCTCCAATAAAGCCCAGGCAGGGAACTGTGTGTGATCAGAGGAACTTGTCTTCCAGGAAAAAATGAAATTTGTGGTGCAGTACCCACTTAAAAACACTGAGGACCCAGGGCCCACCTTATGCTGCTTGCCACAGCTAGGCATGACCTTGGTGATCACTCAGGGGACACGAAGCAAGTATGATGTGCAGCTCTGGGGTGAGTATGAAGAGGCAGCCTTGCTCTCACTATGCAACCAGAAGCCAGTTCACCTGTCAGCCTGCACTGAGCTCACACACACTTATTTTAGTACCAGCTCCTTGCCCACAAGTTTAAACATCTTCTTTCTATTTGCCTTTTTCTATTTTCTACCCCATGTCCAGGCTAGGGTCTTTTCCCAAAGAGGAAGGGAAATATAGCCAGCAAGCAACTTTTTTGTGAGTATACTATTAAAAGCTTGTTTTGCTTTAAATGCTTCACTCTAAAGGTAAAACAAACCTTCACACACACAAATACACAAAGCTACCCAAAGAGCCAATTAGGGAAGCAGATTTGTCATTCTCAGTGAGGAAGCTATTCTCTTACAAAGTGCACCTGCACTCCAATCCAGCCTCTCCAGAGTTCCCATTCATCAAGGTGTCATTATTTCCCTGGGCTCTAGACCTAGAAGCAGTGGTGTCACCTGCCGAGACCTCAGTTCCCCTAGTTTCCTTCCAGTCGTTTCCGTGGCAACATTTACACCTCCCACGTTCCAGGCAGGATTGAGGTCAACACAAGAGCTCTTGGGAGTGTTTTTTTCTGACCCCATCCCGTAAAATTATCTCTCTTTTCCTGTTAAATATCAATGGATTTTATTTAAATTTTGAGGTCAGCAATTAGATTCCAGCTGTTGTGGTATTGTTTGCCTTGTCAGCACGTGGCAGCTAGCCACAGCCAAAATTCTTCATCCTTTTTCCTTCCAACACACAATGACAGAAGGGCTAATAAGGAACAGGAGAATTCATCCTCAGATGAAACTCTTCCCCTTTGATCTGAGCCTTTTTGACGGTGCTTGTGGGTGCTGTGCCTGGCTTTGATCCATCACCTGCCAAAAGCCACAGAAGATTTTGCATGCATTCTGTTCCATTTAGAAGGAAGCAGAAATATCACCATGTGATGAGCAAAAGCAGGGAATGAAGAAAGTGAGCATCTACTCTCTAATGGCGATTGTACATGGGGGAGGCCGCACTCAACAGAGCACAGAACAAGCAGTGGAAACATTTCTTACATAGTGCCCAAGACAACAAAGCCAATTGCTTATGTACTGCAATCTCCAAAACTATGAGCCAAAATAAACCTTTTCTCTCTATAAATTGATTATCTTAAATACCCTATTTTGTTATAATGACAGAAAGCTGGCTGACCAACATTGTGCAAAACCATTCTTGATTTAAACTCTTCCAAGAAGCGATTCAACATGGAGCAAAGTTATTAGAGCCATAACCCATAGCTCTCAGAATCCTGGGCCCAGAGAAACTTTAAGGAGACACAAATGAGTGGTCCCTGTCAGGTACACCTTATCCCTTTTGATGTATAGAAAGACATGGCGGGCAACATATTAAATTTCTGTTTTCCACTTGTTCCCTTATATGCCAAACTTGGGGACTCCCGCACAAGCTAGATATCCAGGAAGAGGGTTTGGGTGGCAGAACTTAAGGTGCTAGGAAAAGAGAATGACTTTACTAGTCCAGAAAAATCCATATCAACATAAAGATACTATAGGCCAGGAAAATATGGGAGAGGAGAGGGGAAGGATATATAAGGAAGTAGAAGAGGGATGGGGATTTAGCTCATTGGTTCCTGTGCCTGTCTTGCAAGTGAAAGGGCCTGGGTTCAATCCTGGGTAACCACATACAATAATGTAGAGAGTAGAGACTCACACTTACAAGCAATCAGTACCACATACCACAGTGCTGGGCATGGTGGCTCATGCCTGTAATCTCAGCACTTGGGAGGCAGAAATAGGATTGCTGTGAGTTCAAGGTTAAGCTAACGGCCAGCCTGAACTATAAAAGCAAGAACCTGTCTCAAAAAAATGTGGAAGAAATAAGGAAATCTGCTTCCTTCACAATTCAGCCTGGAGAATGCTCATTTTAACTCTATTCATTAGTCTAAACTGGAACAAGACACCTTTGGTCACAGAGTCTGGGAATAGAGCTTGTTTTAAAGGAAAGGTGAGAAAACCAAGATACAGCCTCTATGCTCAGAGGTACTAACTTTGAGTTTAGGAAAAACAGGACACTCTCTTGTGCGAAACCCAAGTCCCTATGTCTGCAAGTGTCAGACACATAAAGACTTGAGTCCTGGGAGGATCAAGGTAACATCATATCAGTCCTATAGATCAATGTCCTTAGCCCAATACAAGGAACCAGAGCAGGGCTCAATCGATACTTGTGTAATTAATAAACTATCTAATTGAAAGAGAAGTACAAAGGATCTGAGTAAAGAAACTTGCAACATGCAATGATTTAGGGCCAAGAGATCTGGGTACTGTTATGAGTACTTTCAGGCTAAAAGACTTAAGCAAGTCAGAGCACTACAGATAGACATGTCTATGAATATTCTCATTCTATAGAAAATTGAGGCTCTGATATATTCAATGACTAGCCTATGGTAATGCCTGGAATTGAACCCAGGTTTATCTGACTGTCCTTTACTGTGTTGCCCTGTTTGTTGGTGTTGAAAGTGAAAATACTCACTCAACAAACATAATGGTCATAGAAACCCTTGCCCTTTCATCCTCAGGTCAGACTCCTTTACCTCACATAGGATCAGCACCCCACATACTGTTGTCTGATCCATAACTTACCACGTATTGCTCTAGAAGACACTGAGCAGTGCAAGAGTGCCAGATTGTCTTATTCTTCCCCATCCCCCAACTCCTAGAGCTAGTCTAACCCAAAGAGCATATCAGAATATGTTATTGAACTGAGGCAAATGGATTGAAAAACAATCCAAGTATTCTCTATTCTCTCTATCCATGCAAATACACCCTTGGCCATTTGAGCCTCCACTCCTACAAACAGTCTTTTTAAATAGGTTACTAAATGTGTTAGGGTTTGGGCAAAACTCTTCCTCAAACTTCTGATAGCAGTAAGTTCCTGCTGTCAGCATTCATGGCATTTCCCAAGCCCCACATCCAGGTCTCACTCTACAGGCAACTCGCTGTAGCGGATGCTCCCGGGGTGGTGTTAGAAAGTGAGGTAGCTTTACAATTAGAGATCCTCTAATGATTGATTCTCTTCTCCTTTTCTCTGAGACAGAAGATCTGAAAATTTGGCATTAAGCATAATTCTTCCTCCCTTGCACAGAACAAGCCTAATAGTTCTAGGAAGGCTTTCTTACAATGGCTGCTTTGAAGGCCTGCAATGCAGACAAGATTAGGACACAGCATTTAGCTACTGTTGCAAAGTCCTCGGGATTATAAAACCATACTCCCGGTAGAAAACAAAGAACCTCATGATTAAGTGATGATCAGAAGGAAAGGAAGATTTTATTTATTAATCACTAAGGAACTCTTTTTAAGGCTCTATACTCACTATCTCATCTAATCATTGCAACAACACTCCCAGGAAGTATTATTCTCCTCACATTATCTATGAAAACACCAAGACTCAGAGCATCCAAGTTTTTTCTCTAAGTTCTCAGAGAAAGTGACAGACAAGATCTGAATTCAGGTCTTCCTGCCTCCTGAGACCTGCAGTCTTTGACAAGATAGGCAGTCAGAAGACTGTTACAGCTGGTCAATACTGGTGTCCCTGCAGGTAGGAAACACTCTCTGGTCACCAGAAAGCCACTTGGGTTTAAACAAGACAGCATCATGGTGAGATCGTCCCTATGTCCCTGTTTCCTGATGAGAGCATTTGAGGAGAGGGATGTTGATTGATGCGGGTTATAATAATACTCCTTTGTCTGTAATTATTCCTGAATTCCAGCCAAAATTGACCACGCTGAGCTGCAGCTGTACAAGATGTCTAGATTCTCCCATACACCAAAGAGTAGAGAACAGGATGGTCAGCAAGGGATCCCAGCAGGGGCAGAAAGATGTCTCCATTCAATGAATATTTATTGCATCATTACTCTACCCCAGATCTTAGAGGGAGAAGAAAGGCTTGAAGCTGATAATGCTTTATATCAATTGCATGTTTATCTCAAAATGCAAAAATAGGAAAAAATTGTTTTCTTCCTTTGTGGGAAGTGACAGGCATATGAATGAAAATCAGCAGGGTGGTGGGATTGCAGGCACCATGAGCAGGATGTGTTGGGAGAGCCCAGAAAAAGTAATTGCCTAAGTGACCTGGAGAAGATCCAAGGATGGGACCTTCTAAGGAGGCCTTCTAGACTGTTCACTGGGTGGACAAGAAGGTGTGGGTGCAGGCAATACAAGTAGGGAGCGCCACTTGATAGGGCTGAAGAGCATGCACAAGCATGGTATGTTTGAAGTTCCATATCAGGTGCATCCCTGTCTTGCCATGTACTGGCTAAGAGACTCTGGGCAGGTTAGTGTCTGTGTCTCAGTACTCCTGTACAGCTGGTGTAAAGATTACATATTGCTGTATATTTAATGTTTAGAAGAGCTCTTGGCACATAAGGGGGCTCAATAAAGGCTAGTTAATGTTTTCTTTCTCTGGTGATGGTGAAAATGAGACAGTTAGGAGAAATGAGGATGAGACCTTATACCAAACCCAAGTTTCTGAGAACTTCAAAGACTATGGGAAGGAAAGGGGAACTTCATCCCATGAGCAATAAGGAGCTCTGCTTCATAACAGAGTGTCTGCAGAAAGAGAGTTTTGAACTCAACATATAGTGCTTTCATCCCCTTTGCTGCTAGATGAACCCCTACAACTTGTGATAAAGCCAACATACTCATCCCAGGGCTTCCTAGGGGAAAGATGCAGAAATATGAGCTCAACTTGACAAGAAAGTTCCTGGTACTGTTCCCTCATGCCTGCTCAGGGAGCCTATGGAATTTGTGAGGAAATCCCCAAGGATAACCTACTCCACAAGAAATCACAACCTTCCACCTTTCTGTCCCACTCAGTGGATCCCTCTATCCACACCCTCCTATGTCTCAAACAACTCATCAGCAATGGAGATGTGGAGTTCCCTTCCCCATCAGGCTTCCTAAACAACCAGAGCCTGACTTGCTGACCCCTGGACTGAGCTTGGTATTATTTCACTGTTTCGTTCCTCGTGCTCAGATTAGTTTTTATTCAACAGGCCCTCCTCTACCCTCACCCTTACATCCCAGAGTGGACATGACTCACCAGCTTTGTCCCTGCTCCTTCTCAGAAGGGCCCCTGCTTTCTTCACAGCCTTCTTGAACACAAGAACCTCCATTCTGCTTTCCTTCTCAGCCTTCCCCTTGCTATTTGTCAGCATCCCACTGGACATGGCTTCTTCCATAGTATCTTCTCTAATGACTACAGAGTCTTCAGTGATGCTGCCTCTCTTTCGGCTGACATATTCAGAGCAATCCCTGGCTCTCCCCATCTATGTCCCAAATCTGTCCCACTTTAGTCCTGCCTTGGTCTTGTACCAGCCATGATCACCTTTCCCAAAGAGAATGAAAGACAATGAGAATCTAAAACATGAAACAAAGACTACACCAATGTAGATGTGAGCAATGGTCAGAAGAGCTTGCAACAAGCCAAGAAAAAACAATTTCTTTTGCTTGGGACTGAGTCAAGGTTGTGTAGCCCTCTTGCCTCTGAGAGACATTGTCCTCTGCCCTTCTTGGAAGTTGGAAATGACTGGAAACCCAAAAGCTTGAGTGAACTGTCCCATTCTTCTTTACTTGTTTTCCCTCTCTGCAGGAACTGGGGGTAAAGGAAGGAGTGGTAAAGGGCTGGAATCTTTCTTATATCCCCCTTCCTATTCACATAGGCCAAACAATGAAGATAAAAGTAGATTTACTATTTTCAAATTATTCCTCACATTCATTAGCACAACCATCTTGTGCCTGGCTGTTAAATTAAGTCAAACCAAAGTAAAACAGGAATGACTACAATTAGACACAAGGAAAAAGTGGTGATTCAGTGGATAGAACACAGAGGTAGAAGAACCTATAGGTGTTTCAGGGGAAAGAAAATGTGTCTGACAGCCAAGTGTTGAAAATGTGCCACCCCTGGAGGCAAAGGATCTGATCTTATCTTCTGAGTTCCATTCTCGTAAATGAACGGGTCCAAAGGGTGAAGCAATGGCCCACAGGTGGTGACAGTAGATCTGAGCCTCATGGCTCTACCTCTCTCTATATATTGACTGTGATGGCTTCGTGGGGAAATGGAGGAATCTGGATTCTGTTACCTCGGCAAGTCTTGAGCAAGCCTATTCCCTTCTCTGGGTTCTATGTCACCTTCTTTAAAATGAGAAGACTGGACAAGATACCCCTAATTGATCCCCACCCTGCCTCCTATTGTATGCTGTCGGTTGGACATATTACCCTGAACAAGTGTCAAGCGTGGGAATGTCTATCCACCCTGTGAATCCACTATAGAACCCTTCATTCTGCTTAGGCAAAGTCATGTCCCAGGCAGAACCATGCCCTGCCTTATAGGAAGGAAAACAGTGAATATCCAGGGAGGTAACTTCGTCCCTGGAAGAAGGTAAGTGGGTAAGATGGAGGTGCACTTTTCCTTCTTTTCATGTGCCTTCAGTGAGAATCTGACTGTCTAAGAAGCTGCAGATTTGCCCAGATTCAAAACTGTTAGTAAGGACAGGAAGAAATGATGATAGTGGACAATGCACTGTTTCTGCTAGGGAACTTAAATAATGTGCATTTTCTGTACACCAATTAAGGGTGCATCTCTTTCAGGGATTGCTTTGTTTAGCTTCCATGGTACAATGAGAGCATTAGTGTACCTTTCAGATAAAGAAACTAAGGCACTGAGTTTACTATGAACAGTAAGAAGCAAAGTCAGATCAAGACTCAAATCTGGCTCATAGATTTTTCTGCTCTGTGATTATTCTTCCTTTTTATCCCTTGGTATGGTTTGGACCTAAAGCTTCCCTTAAAGTCTTATGTATTGACAGCTTGGTTTCCAGAGGAGCAATGCTCCAAGGAAGGTTTCTTGGAAAATAATTGGACCATAAATACCCTTCCAATCTGTGGATTAATCCATTGATGGATTCATGGGATTGTGTGGTTGGGATGTGATGGTGACAGGAAGTTGGTCATGGGGGTATGCCCTCAGGGACTACATGTTATCCCCAGACTCTTCCGGTTTCTCTCCCCCCACCACTGCCTCATGGTTTCCATAAGGTGAGATGCCCTGCCACACCTATCTACCGTGATATTCAGCCTAACACAGGCCCAGAAAAGATAAGACAAATGACCATGCACTTCAACGTCTGAAATGAGAGCCAAAAATGAGTCCTCCTTCCAGGCTGAGTTTTTTCAGATATTAGGTCACAGGGATGGAAAGCTAACAGGTTCCTATAAAAGTATTTCATCTGGTTCAATGTCCTAAAGTTGAATGTTAAAATTGGAGGCCAGGGAAAGGCAGGAACAATTCACACAGACAGCAAAAGGACAAACTGGAACAGAGCCCAGGGGTCTTGTCCACCTGACTGCTGCTTCACCCACGAAGCCTCCTCTAATCTAACTACTTCCAAGCAGCCCCTGCCCAGGTCCTACGGGGCTGCAGGGGAAATATGTGCATTATTTGGGCTCACTGAGTCCATCATATCATCTGAAGTTTCTAAATAGAAAGTCAACCAATCAGGAGGCCAGTGGTGGCCCCCTGTACCTTGTTCTCTCAGCAACCCTCTCTGCATTCAGCTCACAGTCCTTGAATTCACTCCCTGGCCTCTTCAAGAAAGAAAGGAACATTTATTCTCTTGGGCTTGGCTGTTATCATGCAGAAACTGGGTGGTAGAAAGGGATTGGGCCACCAGGGTCCCCAGATCTTCCGTGAAGCCATCCCCTCGCTGTCGTCAGTGTCAGTTGCTTAGCAACTGCCTTTGGCAGATGGTGGCACTGAAAGCATGCCAATCTCTCCCACAGCTAAAAATACATTCCGACGACAACAGGTCTATTTTAAAAGACACAATGCACTCCCAATGTCCTCCCTTGTCTGCGAGGAACAGTGCCATGCCGGGTCTCTCTGGGCTTCTGCTTGCATCTGACAAGGTAGAAGAGAATATTCTAGGAAAAACAGCAAGGACCAGGCACCAAAGGAGGGCTGAACATCGTCATGGAGGAACAGAGAGGTAGGAGGAGGAACACAGAGAAGAAAAAAAATACAGAAAGAAATAGCAAGTAGCCAGTAGCCAACCTTCTCATTTGGCCATATTCCTTACTATTCAAAAAGGTAGGATTAAGAAGGGAAAAAAATCACAGAAGCACAGAAACCTATAACTGGAAGTGACACAATCCCATTTCACAGCTGAGAACACAGAGGCCCTGAGAGACTCTGATAAGAACTGGTTCTTATTCAGGGTGCAAAAGCTGAGGTTTCAGGCAGGGCTGGGGTCTTAGATCTCCAACTCCTCTGGACTCCCTGATGACTAGTGAGACAGCCAGACTTCACCTGCCCAGTATCTCTGTTTAATCACTATCTTCGATGCCCTTCCCTGCTATAGAGATAGTCCTGAATCCATTAGGTCATGCACAGATTCAACAAATATTTTTTAAGTACATTGCACACAGCCCTGGAGACACAGTGGAGAACAAATGCTCACGGCCCCACCTCCCGCTCTCCATCGCTTCCTGATGAGGTAGACGCTGGGCAGGCAAGCGCAGGGTGCCCCATGGGACAGACACCAGAGTCAGCTCCATGTCCAGGCCTACTTATGAGCTGCGTACCTCAGGCCAACACTTAATTAGAACTGCAAGAGAGACCACAGCAGGCTCAGTTAAGTTTGAATTTCCAATGAATAACAGTATTTTAAAATAGAACCATGTCCCCAGTGCTGCAGTCTCTGAAGTTCGAATTTAACTGAGTCTCTTACATTTTTATTTGCTAAATCTCACAGTCCTATATTTCATATCACGTCTGTTCCATTTGTTCATCTATAAAATGGGGAAAATAATGTTTCCTTACAGTTATTCTGTGAATTAAATGATCCTATAGATATAACTGAGACTAGCAGGTAACAGTCACTTCTTCTCTCCAAATAAAGCTCTCCTAGGGCTTTTTTTCAGACAGCTATTCCCCAGCCCAGTGCTTATAAGGAGGGACATACTTGGTAGCCCCCCACCTCCTGGCCTGGCTCTGGAAGTAGGTGATCGATGGGAGAACCTGCCTGTCCCAAAGTCAAGTCAGGGATTGAGTTAAATATACCAGTTGACAACTGACTTGTCAAAGAATGAAGAAACAAGAGGACCTCTCTTGAAGGCCTAGTTAGAGCAAGCAATGCTCTGTTGGCTGAAGTGCTTGTTAAAAATGTAGATGTCAAGGTTCTACCCAAGACTTTTGGGATATCTAGAGAAGGATATGCCCTTTACCAAAATCTCTGGTAATTCTTGGACTCTAAAATTTAAATATCACTGGCCTAGGGCACAGGGAGAATTGTTGTCCCTGAGGAACCATGATCACAAAAGGCTGCTTTGGAATGTGAGATCCTGGCCTGAATCCTGGAACAGGAAAAGGACATTAGCGGGAAACTGGGTGAAATCTGAAAAACATCAGTAGTTTAGTTAATGGGATTGTACCAATGTTAATTTCTTAGCTTTGATCATTGTACCATGGTTACATAAGATTTTAACATTAGAGAAAGCTCGGTGAAGGGTATACAGGAACTCTCTGTACTATCGTTGTTACACTTGTGTAAATCTCAAATTATTTCCAAATAAAAAGTTTAAAGAAAGAAACGTACTTTGGCTCAGAGCCTGTCTTGAGCCCTCCCCCCGCCCCATTGTGCATAGGAAGCCCCGTGTGCAGGCTGACTACACTGGCATGAGGAAGGCACTACAGGTAGCTGAGGGCCCCCTGCAAAAACACACAAACACTGGAGAGCGCTGCTTCTCCTCTGTGCCATTCACACTGGGGCTTAAATGTCAACCCCAATGAATTACATTTTAATCTGTTATCAACCTGGCCAAGGCCCTAATTGGATGCCAGGCACACCGCTGAAGGGCATGCATAATTCATCAGCCAGGAAGGAGGCCTTTCATCGTAGGCCAAGGAAGGAGGAGGAGGAGGAGGAGGGAAAGGAAAGAGAAGAGCAGGGGAGGGAGTGCAGGAAGGGGAGGGAGGGTGGGAGGGAGGCGTAGGAGGGGAATGAAGAAAAGAGAGCTAGAGAAGAGGGACAGAGGGGGAACACCGAGAGTGTAGAGGGAAGAGTTGGAAAAGGAAGGAGAGGAGATCGGGTCAGAGGGAGGAGCAGAGGGGACCTGAAATAACCTCGCCCGCTTAGTGTTGGCCACTCAGCTTCTGAGCTCCGCTCCAAGCCCACCTCCTCAGAGCAGTCTTCATCAGCTCCTTCCTGGGCTCTCACAGGAGGAAGCTGTTTCACCTGAACTACTCCCTGGCCCTGTAATGCCCATCAAAACAGCTGCCTCCCTGAGGCTCTGGGTTCTCTGGCTTCTGGATGAGGTTTGACCCCACGGACTGGGCACCATGCCTAGCACAGTCCTTGTGCATAGTGTTTTCACTGAAGAGTAGATTTCTAACTCAGGCCGTACAAAGTCTTAACCAATTAACCCTCCACTGAGCTTCTTGGTTCTGCCTCCAACCTTGCCCCTGCTGTGCTCTGTTTGTCAATACCACTCTTCCTCTCTGCCTCAACTTCTCTGTCTTCCTCCTGCTTTCCATCGCCCAAAGCCAAGGGCCACACAGGGAAGCAGGGTTATGCTGGAGTTGAATTGGAAAGTCCCTTTATATCTGGGCACATGCTCTCCCACATAGTCAGGCACAAAATCTTCTGTGTGCCAGAAGTGAGTGGCTACACCCAGCCCACACTTGAGGGGAAAGAACGACACAGTACATGAATACCAGGATATAGCAACTCAAATGAAACCTGGCCATAACAGAACTCCTGCCTTTTGCCATCCCAAACTTCCTTCTGTTCAAGTTTGCTCTGAGGTAAAAAAAAAAAAAAAACAGAATTGTGAGAATTACACTGTCAATTTGGACACACTATAATGACAGCTCCAAGAATCTACCTGTTGCATGGTCTTGGGATAGAATTGGCCAAAATGTGAACTTGTGCATAATTTAGAAGGGAGGCAGTGAAAGGGCAGTCATGGTTCTTGAAATATCATTGCAATCAGATACATTGACAGGTGGACAGAGAGATGGGTGGGGCCGTGGGCATAAGGAAATAGAAGCTGCACACAGGAGGTCCCCACCCTCATCTTCTCCACAAGCTGTCCTTGCAGATCTATTATGGTGGCTGCAACTACCACTGTTCCAACTATGGTGAGTTTTCTGTTTCCTAAAACTCATGGTACTGGCTCCTCCTGATCTCAGTTGAAAGGTCTCTCCTTAGAAAAGACTGATGCAAGTGTACTGTGTCTCGATCTTATGTTTACCTGCCTGTTAATCCTGCTATTCCAGTAGACTGACATTGAGATGAGTAATTAGCAATCATTACCAGCTTCTTATTCTATCCAAATACATTTTGTGCTTTACTTATGTTACTGTCAATCCCGTGGGAAGGATGTTTATTCCTACTTTTGATTGGAAAACAAAAGTATAAAATGGTGAACAGTTGGCCTAGGTTTTAGAAAATAAGTAGCTAACCAGCAGGAAAGGAATCAGAACCCAGTTTTTCCTGACTTCTAGTTCATGCTCTTTGTCCCACTGCAATGCCTCCCTGCACCTGCAGCTAGAGTGGGGAGCTCTGCATGTCTTCCAAAGGTATCTCAGCGGTTGACTGGCCCACCAATGGCACTTGATACTCTTTTGTTCCTTCTCACTTCACTACTCCTACAAATCTCAAAAGCCAAGCTCAGCATTTCCTTGGGATGGATCACTAGAGTGGGGGAAAGACTGGGCTAAAAGATCTATGTGCCTTCTCTAATACTACATGGCAGATTTCATTCTGGAGTCCTGGAGTATCCTGAAGGATTTTTTTCTACCCTTCTTCCATCTCTCTCGTTGTCTCATTTGGGTAGAGACTTAGCTCACAACCTCACAGAGAATCAACTACAGCAGGCCAGGGCCGCTTACCAGGTCTCCTGCTGGGTGACGTGTCTCTGAAAAACCTGAGTCACTCTCACAGTGGCCTCCTTCTTGGCCTTCTCTAGCTTTTGGGTAAGTATACCCTGTGTTCCCCACTAGGGTTGGGTTATGTCAAGTCTTCAAGTCCAAAAGGGACATATCTGAAGTCTGTGCAACATATGAAGCTATTTCTTTAGAAAGAAACAGATTGATAATCCAGCAGGTCGTAGAGCTGCAAAGAAGAAAATGTTGCTTGACTGTCACTGTAATTAGTTTCATTCCCTTTGCCTGGTGTTGAGGCCCAAGGTCCTCACCCACTACCCAGAGATTTCTGGAGTCTGTCTTCAACCAGGACTCCCTGGCCAAAATCTATGACCCAGTCTCCAGAAAAACATGAGCCTTTTTTGCTCTTCTGGCTTTGGAGCCGTGTAGACTCCCAGGGACCTCTCCTCTTCTCTTTACCTTGTTCCTATCTTCATTCAAATCCAACCAACCACTAACCACGTACGGCTGAAACAACCTTTGTGAATGACTTTAAGATTCAGAAAAATCACTCCTTTTTCACCAATTTACACATTCTAAAAATGTTTTTCCATCTGTTGTGTCATTTGATCTATCAAAAGTTATTAGGTGGGTTGAACATAAAGCAACTCCGCTGTAGAATTGTAGAAATAATCATAGCTGACACATTTTGAGCTCTTCCTTTATGCTCAACAGTGTGCCAAGAAATTTCCATGAGTAAAATACAGTACACTGAATCTTTTCAAAAATCTTGACAGTTAGGTATCGTCACTACCCCCATTGTCCAGGAGAGAAAACTGAGGCTCTGAGATATCCAAAAACAAATATATTCATTTTTCTTGAACTAATAAGTATTTAAAGTCACGATGTGACCCTGATCTAAAGCTGAAGTTAATGGCAAACTGTATCCAGTCACAAAGAAAGGACCAGGAAACCAGAGAGACTTGTCTTGGTCCTTAACATAAATGCTTCCTGTATTAGTCCATTTTTTATTACTATGACACAATACATGAGGCAGTGTACTTTGTAGACAAAAGTAGTTTATTTATCTTACAGTTTTGGAAGCTGAACCTCCAAGATAGGCAGCCCTATTGGCTCAGCCTCTGATCAGGGCCTCAGGGAAGATGAGATCATAAGGACTGAAACATGTACAAGAGCCATCACAAAGTGAGACAGGAAACCAGAGAGATTCAGGGCCGAGCTTGTTCTATTTATAATAACTGATTCCACAGGAATTAACTGGATCCTAAGGGAGCTACAATAATCTCTTCAAGAGCAGTGGCGGCCATCACCTAGCCACCTTCCACTAGGGCCCACCTCTAAAAGGCTCCCCCAGGAACCTCTACCCTGGGAGCCAAGCTTCCAGCACATGAATGCCAAGGGGACAGTCAAAGTGTATTTAAACCATAACACTTTTAAAGTTTTAAAGTGTATATTAATCATTTAGGGATATATACAAAATGTACCAAGAAAATCAATTTTTAAAAAACTTTAAAAACTATAAACTGATTTTATAAAAAATAAAATATATTAAAATTTTTGATTCTACAAATGTGGCAAATGGCCTGAGATTCTGCATCACTAACAAGTTCTTAAGAGATATTAACGTTCACATTCCAGAGACCAAACTGAGTAGTCAGGATTATACCCTCTCTCTCTGGTAGGCTCCTCACTGGTAGGTAAGCTCCTGTGTTATCCTATTAAACATGGGTCATTTTTGCTATTGCACATGACAAAATAACTGATTCAAATTTTGATTTAAGGTAAAAATATTTAATTGACTCACATAACTGATAAGATCTGACTTCAAGTGTGGCTGTATCTAGAAGCTCTCATAACTGCTCAACTTTGTGCTCCATGTTGACTTCATTCCCAGGCTCTGCAGTGATGCAAAGGCAATTTAAAGGGTGTGGATGCAGTGGGGTGATGCGGACAAACCGAAAGGCAGGCTGGTGGGTGAGATGACCTCCAGGTTGGGAAAGACTATAAAGTCAGTGAGGGGTGGCCACTGATTTCTTCCACACGTGGAGACTTCAGGTGCCCTCATCCCCACCAACACACCCACCTGACCAGAATGTCAAGTCTGAAATGTTCAGCCACAATGACTCTATTGGGCAGGCTGAAGATACTCATGTAAGGAGCAGATGGATAGAAGAGCATTGGCTCTCTGTGCAGGCATCACACACTACACTAGGGCTCTTCTGGGTCATCATTGAGGTAAGTAGATCAGGGTGATCACCAAGTAGGAGCAAACCAGGGTTCGCTGGTTCCTAGGGATCACCTTGCATCAGGCCCCACGAAGTACACTCAAGTGAAATTATGCGATGCATTCCATCCATTCCTCCTGGAAAATAGTTCCCCAGCAGACTCGCTAAGAAACGTAGGTGCTTGGCACACACGCCTGGTTGACAGGCACACAGCACAGATGGGCTGCTGGCAGATACCTCTCATTCCCCCTCCTCAGAATCCTTGGTGAAAGAGCCAGGAGCAGGCCTCCACAATCCCCTCCTGCCCGCACACAGCCAATCTGACTGCATCTCCCCTGTGCCCCTCAGCCTCCCCCCTCATCTGCCCCATCCACACTGGCCTTTTTGGGCCTCTCTGCTCTACAAACCTGGTTATCACTTCAAAACTAGGATAAGATCCACTTTTTTTCTCATTGATGCATTCTAAGCATTCAGTTGATACTTAGTAAGTATCAATTAGATAAATGAATGTCATCACTCCAGGCCATAGTAGGTGCTCCAAATATTTATTATTTAAATATCGATGCAGTATTGATCCACCAACCATATTCAGAAATGGTCTCTACAGTTTAACTCCAAGGATAAAATGAAATCACGTGGCAAGTACCAAGTTGCCTATTACAACTTTGCTTCAAAAGTTAAGCTTGATATCATTAGGCAGAATTCTACAGAGAAATCAAACCAATGAATTTAGGGTGTGTGTGTGTGTGTGTGTGTGTGTGTGTGTGTGTGTGTGTGTGCATGCGCAGGGGTGTAGGCAGGCTAAAGAGAGGGAGAGAGAATAAGGAACTGGCTCACACCATTATGGAAGCTGAGAAATCCCAAAATCCACAATTGGCCATCTGAAGATGCAGAAGAGTTGATGTGTAATTCCAGCCCAAGTCTGAAGACCTTAGAAACTGGAGAATAGCTAGAGAACCAAGAGGAGCTGATGTTTCAGCTCAAATAAAAAAACTGGAAAGAAAGAAAACAAAAACTCCTGTCCCGGCTCGAGTCAGTCAAGCTGGAAGAGTTCCCACTCATTGGTATGAAGGTTAGGGTTTTTTGGTTCTGCTCAGAGAGTCCACTCATTGAAAAAGGGCCACCACGTTAGAGAGAACAATTTGCTAATTCAAATGTTGATTTCATCTAGAAAACACCTTCACACACATACATCCTGTAAAACATTTGACCAAATATCCGGGCACCCAATGGCCCAATCAAATTGATATGTGAAAGTAATCATCGTATCCATCTTGGATTATATCTCTTCTCCTGCCCAAGCCCAGCCATGTTTCATGATCTAGCAAGAACCATCTTTCCCTAGAAGTCTTTCACCTCCCTCCCTTCCCCATCTTTGAATTCTACACTATTCTAAAAATGTATTTTTTTTTCAAATTAAGCAACTTCCAATTTTCTTCCAACAACTGTCTGTGTGTAAATTCTTTGACAATGCATTTTCTCACGAGTCCTCCCGTGACTTTTTTGCAACTTATGTGCTCTCTTTTGGCTCAGTTTACCGTCCATACACACTCCACCTCCTTCTCTTGGGACCATATAAAATCCAAGAGAGGTCTGCCTGCCAACAATCTCATCACACAATTGTCAGGAATATAATTTAATAAACAGGAAGCAACATTAAACAACATTGAGTCAGAAAGATGACAAACATAAGCTGAAATGACTATTACTGCCAGAGTCCCAGGCTGTAGATGTGCCCTCCTCCTCCTTGCTGTCTTGCCATGACAGCCTATATCACCTTGGGGTTGGCACCCTTCAACCTCAAGAAGACTTTCCTACAAGAAGCCCCTCATCTCCACAGTTACCCCAGTAAAGGGCCTAGGTGGCCAGTTCTCATTTACTCTTGACTTCAGTTTAGCATTCCTGAGGTGGTGCTTCAGTCTAATACCTCCTTGGGAGCCTTTGTCACCATCACTCTTCTAGAGTCCTGGTAAATATACTGTTATTTCTGGATTGTCCTCTGCAGCATACATGACTTCATGTGATACTTGAAAATCTGTCTACCATGCCTCAAAGAACTAATGGAAAAGGAAGAGAAAGGAAAGATCTTGCATTCACTCTGCATGATGTCTTATTTGTAGTCCTACAGCCCATGCCTTTCTTTTTTTCATGTCTTTGTTTAGAGTACTTGCTGGGGGATCAGTATGAGATTCTGAGATCTCTCTGCCCAACCAGACAGCTTCTCTCCCTACCTTCTTGGTTTGATGCTTTCCATGGCGAAGCAACTACACACCAGAAACTGCGGTGACCTTATAGTGACTCTTTATGATTGGATCCCACTATACATTGTGTTTGTCCTGCCAGCCCCTATGTCTTAGAACTGGTCCTGAGTCATCTTCCTTTGTGTCTCCTCAACTTTTAGTAACAGGTGTTCCTTTCATCTCAGCTATATCACTGTGATAGAGATCAGAGGGTTAATTAATTCAAGAGGTACCTGGTGCCATGGTCTGGGTGTTTGGTCCCTGCAAACCTTATGTTGAAACTTAATCCCAAACAATACAAATTAATGGATTTGGAGGTGGAGGTTTTTGGGAAATAATTGACACTGAGGCTGGAGTCCTCATGTAATCATGAGGACTTGTCGTTATTATAGCAAGAGGGAGACTCCAGTAAATAACCTTGCTGTCTTGCCACTTTGAGGTCTGCACTGCTGACCCTCAAGAAGACTTTCCTGCAAGAAGTCCCTCACCAGATGCAGTTCCTCCACGTTAAACTCTCAGCCTCCAGACCTATGATCTGAATAAATATGTTTTTTCTCATTCTAGTGATTGAACACTAGATAGAACACTTTATACTAAGCTATATCTCAAAATCTTTTTTAATTTTTTGTTTGAGATCTTACTAAGTTGCTAAGTGGCCCAGGCTGGGCTCAGTCTTTTAATCCTTCTGCTCTAGCCTCCCAGAGTGCTGGGATTACAGGTGTGCACCACCACACCTGGCCAATAAACCTTATTATTTGTAATTAGCTAGTTTGAGATATTCAGTTACAGAAACAAAAGAAACAACAAGAAAGATGCTCTTTGACTATGAGGCTGCAAACTGACAGAATGAATTTTTTATTTTAGGGAAGCGGGAAGTTTGGAGTTGAGCACTTTAATGAGATGTGCTTTCAAGCACCTATTTTGTATAAAGTACTCTATTTTAAAACATTTACTGAAGGTTTACTGTGCATAGGGCATTGCCCATATACTCTGTACATCGTCATATATATTAAACAGTTCAATCCTCAAGACAACCTTAATGAGAGAACATTGAGTCTATACTGTCTTTTACAGACAGGTAAGCCAAGGCACCAAGATGTTCAATACAGTGGTAAATGGACTGTGGGAGGCAGGCAGATTGACAGTGGTATCACAAATGCAGAATAAGATAAGTTTCACAAGAGAAAAATGTTGCAAAAGAAGTCCCTTTGCCTAGAATTCTGTTTGTAGCTTACCTACCTGGAGAATTTGCCATGCCCTTCAAGATCCAAATCTGTAGCTGTGTTCTTTTGATGAAGTCTTCTGTAACCCAGCCTGACCCCAGCAGAAGTGACAACTTCATTCTTTTTTCTGTCCTGCCTGGGCTACAGCAGTGACCCTTCCCTGATGACCCTGTGTAACAACTGGTTCCCTATCTGCCTCTTTCACAGAGTTGTGAGATTCTAGAGATCAGGGATAGACTAGACTCCTAAGATCTTTCCAACACAAAGCAGGGCACAGAAGAGTTGCTCAATAAACCCCTGCTGGCAATACAGCAGTGAAGTCAGGTCAATCAGAAGCATCCATCCCAAAGTGATCAGTGCCACTTATCCACTCTCCACTGATGAGCACGTGATGTACTTTTGGTTGCATCCCCCACACTTGAGACCTTTTTTAGTAAGACTCAACTGTTTCAAACATGAACCTTCTGCATGAATGAGCAACAAACAGGTGGAGACAGTCGAGTTAAATGGCTGGGTTCACACCTGGGACCCCACAAAAGACAACTTCTGGCATTGTGTGAGTTATTTACAAATGAGGTCTGTCTGGTGTAAGCTATGAAGGGAAGACTTTCAGACACTGATAAAAGAATCTATGCCACAAGAGAGTTCCTACTCCACTGTCAACGCTCCATGTGACTTTACACAGAGTCCTTTTTCCTCAATGTCCCCCTCTCCCTCAGTACCATTCTGGGCTGTAATCTCACTGTCTTCATGATTCGTGGCTCTTGACATTCACACTGAGTATATGTCTCATCAACATGATCAAAACGTTACCAACTCTGCAATTTGGGATCCTGGTGAACTTCAGCAGAATTAGCAAATCACTAAAAAATAGATTATCTTCCTTTTTCATTTCTAAAAGCCCTGTTTTTTCTTACCTCCATTATTTTTCTTTCTTGAGTACTGAATCCCAGGAACAAATGTGCTCTATCATCTCCAGATGCCCAGCTATGTAGCCTCCATGGGATGAGGCAAAGGAGGATGAACACTTTTCTCTTTTACCACAGGAAGCTGCAGCACATTTCAAAAGTAAGATGGACTGCTGATAATTAAAAATAAACCCTGGCATACAGCCTGCCTTTCACATTCATCTTGCCAATAGATGCAGACTTGCCAACACCCTCTGGCTTTGTGCTGAGACCCAGCTTCTGTGCCCAGTTTTCCTGCTGAGATGTTCTAAGGACAGCCATTTTTGTGAAGAGAACCATAAAATTGTCTGTTTGCTCTCTCAAGGAAGAGGATGCTACCGTATGCTTAAGGAGCCAGTGAGTCCACAGAATCCTGGCTAAAGAACTTAAGGAGATTAAAAGAGAACTTAAGATACATAGCTATGTATTAGGCCTCTTCTCATATTAGTTAAAAGAATCATCACCTGATACAAGCTCAGTCAGAGAAGGTACTTTTATCATTGTCTTGCTTTGCTGTGCTCAGGCCCCTGAAAAATCAGGAACATAAAAGATACCTACCAGCTTCAGGAATGACTGGATCTAGGTGCTTAAGCAAGCTCATTAGGAGTCTCTCTCTCCTTCTCCTTCCTCAGTGCGCTTTTTCCCTCTTGCATAAACATTTCCCAAGCTATGATTCCACCCTAGCAGTTCAATATCCCCAGTGAAAGGCAATTTTGCTTCTCACTTGTTATCACTGAAGTCTCAAAAATGACTCTTTTATATCATAAGTCACATGCCTGTTCTTCAAGTCAGTATTGTAGCCTTGGGGTAGAATATCTTAGCTAGCCTGATCAGGGTAGATGAAACAAGCTGAAATCTATCTTATACAAATCTTCATACATTGTATGTGGGTGAGGCAATTCCCCAAAGAAAAATCAACTTAAAACCTGAACAGAATGTGTGGAACACTCTTAAGAATCTATAAAATAAATAGATGGATAGAGGACTGAACCCTGAATTCAAGTAGAACCAATTTTGTATTAACTTTTCCCCCTCTGTCATCCATAGGCCTGAACACAACAAAGTTTAAAATTGTAATATGAATTATACAAAACAGAGAGCTCTAGGAAAACCCTTATGGTTCTGGCTCAAGAAGTATAAGGGAAACTCTTGCTCTTAGATACAGACAAACTGAACAACATTATCAACAAATTATATCTCATTAATATTTATAGAACAACCTTCCCAAATAAAAGCAAAATAAACATTTTTCAAGCAAACATTAAATACTCACCAAACTGTACTGTTCCTGGTTGATAAAATAAATTTTAACTAATTTAAAATGATTGAAAGCATACAAACAAATTCTCAAACTAAGAGCTATAATAGAATTGCAATAGACTTCAACAGCAATAGAAATTAAACTGGAAATCATAAGAGGAAAATCTCCACATACTAGCATATTAAACAACACACTTCTAAATAATATATGAGTCCAAAAACAAGTTTCAGGAAAAACTTTAAAATATTTAATTGAATTAAAATGAAAATAGACCATAACAAAATATTTGGGTCCCTCTAAAGCAATGTTTTTAAAATTTTTCTCCTTTATTGAGTTTATTGGTACATTTTAGGTATATACTGTGATCACATTCAACACTGAGAATTTGTACCTGTACATGATGTATCTTGATTTTAAATTTTAAGCCCCCTCTCCCTATATACATAAGCTTTGCTTCCATTTTTTGTTGTTTTTACCATTAAAATTTTCTTTTCCTTCTTTGTAAAGCAGTGTTTAAAAATTTATAGTTAGATGCTTGCATCTGTAAAAAGAAAGACTTGAAATTAGTAATTTGAGCTTTCACCACATGAAAACAGAAAAAGAAGACTGAAATCAAACTTAAGGAGCCAAGAGAGAGAGAACAATAAGAATGTTGTAGGAAAGGAAACAAAGCTTAGGTATATAGTGGGGGTGGGGGTTGCAGGGTGGGAGGAAAGGGGAAAAAAATGAGAATCATGTCATGTCATATTCTGGTACAAACTCTCAATGTTGAATGCAATGATGATATGTATTCATAATGTACCAATAAAGATTTGAATTTAAAAATTAAAAAAAGAATGATGCAGAATAAGGAAATAAATAACAAAAAATATTAATCAACCTAAATATTTTTTCTTTCTTTTAGATATTTGGGAAAAACTGAAATGTGCCAGGAAATGCTGGCAAAGAAGGAGAGAAAAATTGCTAATATCAGGAATGAAGAAGAGGGTATCACATCATATTGTGTAGTCACTAAGAGAAATAAAGAAATACAACAATACATATCAATTCAAAAACCTTAAGGAAACAAACTTCTATAAATTCACAATCAACCAAAATTTATTCAACATGATATAAATAATCTAAATATTCCTTTATTAAATATTATTTATTTATTTAGTATTACTATTGAATCTGCAGTTTACAGGCTTCCAAAACTGTTTCTGAACTCTGTAGCTTCAGTGGAAAATCTTACAAAATATATAAAGAAGAAATATCACTAAATTCTATTCAATATCTTTCATAAAGTGAAAGTAAAAGGAATATATCTCACTAATTTTATGAAGCCAGTATTACCTCAGTACCAAAAGAAACTAATAAATTAGCAAATAGAACACTATAGACTATCCTCCATGAATATATAAGCAAAATTTTTTCAACAAAATTATAGCAACCAAATTAATGGATTTTATATATACATGAATTATTTTATTAATTGCAAATCAATGCAATCTATAATATTAAACCTCTTAAAAGGAAAAATACATGATTATATCAACTAATGCAAAAAGATCACTTGACAAAATTAATATTAATTTATATTAAATATTTACAGTAATCCAAAATAAAAGGGCACTTCTTCAACCAGATAAAGAGTATCTATTAATCCATAGCAAACAATATACTTAATGGTGAAAGATGCACGCTTTGTCAATCAGACCAGTAAAAAAGCATGGATACTCACTACTTTTCAACATTGTACAAGAATTCATAGCCAGTTGCATCAAAACAGCGAAAAGGAAAAAAGTATATAGATCCTATTTGCCGATGATATGACTACTTATATAGAAAACATCAAAAAATTTATACAATTTCTTTAAATAACAAGATTCGCATATACAAGGTCAGTATACAAAAGTAATCATATTTCTCTCTATTAATATTATGTATGTGGAAAATCAATTTCAAAATAACCCAACTGATAATACCCCTCCAAACAATGAAATACATATAAGAGATCTATATGTTAAAAAATACAAAGTGATGATGAACAAAAAAGAAGATCACATAAAGGAAGAGATATACCATGTTCATGAACTGCCAAATTCAGCATCATTAAGATGTAAATTCTTCTGAAAAGATCTATAGATTTGACACAATTCTAATCAAACTCCCAGATGAATTTTTTGAGACACTGATAAACTGAATCTTCACTTCCTATGTTCATTGATAGAACTTTTCAAAGCTGGCTGGGTCTAGAATGTGTAACAATGAAATTAAGAGTGAAGGGTACTAAATTAGCTCCTTATTGGAATCAGCACACTGTAGCACTGTGGTTTATGAACTTAATTTGTTTTATGATTTGGAGAAGACAGTTATGTTAGTGTTTAGGGGAAAGATAGGCAAGGTCAGTTTATCATCTGATGTAGAGTTTGCAAACAGAGGCAAAATTTTGTCAAACACTTCTGTTTGCAAACTGAATTGTTTGAAGAGCAATTCAGAAGCGTTCCTAAGCCAAAATGTTCTGAAAGGCATCACCCAAAAGGCTGGTAGCATGAAAAGGGCAAAAGGGAAAGTCTGGCTGCCTAGCTGCTTGTTGATGCTGCTGCTTGCTGCTTCCCTGCCTTCTGCCTGCTTGCTATGGACTATTTCTCTTCTGTGATGCCCTACTGCTATGCCACCCTGACTTGGAGCCAGATGACTATGGATTGAAACTTCTACAGACTGCAGGCTGAAATAAAACTTTCCTCCTTTAACATTGAGTGTCAAGTATTTTATCTCAGCAAAAAAAAATTAGCTAAGACAATGTGTTATAGGTAGACAAACACACTCAAGAGAAGAGTGTGGGTACTCATAGAAGTGAGGCACCATTCTGAATGTTTCAGTTTAAAAACAATAACCTTCTAGCCAGGTATAGTGCTGCATGCCTATGATTCCAGCTATGTAGGAGTCACAGGCAGAGTATCACAAGTTCAGGGACAACCTGGGCTACTTAGAAACACCCAAAATAAAAATTTTTTAAAGTTGTGTATGGTAGTTCAGTAGCAATGTGTTTGTATAGTATTATCAAGCTCCTTGGTTCAATGCTAGTTATCACAAAATAAATAACTTTCCAAGATGTTGTGTCAATTCAAAGGCCACAGAAAAATGTTTCTAACAGTGCTAGAATGGCTGCTTATCTATATGGAAAAAAATGAGTCTCAACTTCATTCTCATCCTCATTCCATGTATATAAATGAAAGAAGATGAACCATAGACCTGCCTAGGAGTAAAATTGAAAGCCATATAGCTATAATAAAACACAGGAGCAAATATTTGCAATCTTAGCAGTAAACAAAGATTTCTTAGGGTATAAAAATATACTAAACATACATGAAAATAATAAATTAGTAAAATGTTACATTCCTGCTGATAAAAGAACTCCACAAGAATAAAATGTCTATTGCGGACAGGAGGAAATTGTTACAATGCTGACAAATGACTTATACAGAACATATAAAGAATCCTTACAAATCATTAATAAAATAACAAACCAGCTTTTTAAAAAAAATGAGCAAATAACTTGAAAGATATTTCACCAAGGAAGATACTCATGTGGTTAATAAACCATGAAAGGGTTCTCAACACCAAATGCAAGTTCTAACTACAGTGAGATACCATTTCATGCTCACCAGAATAGCTATGATCAAAAAGATTGACAATATAGAATGTCATTCTAAGGACCAAAGGGGACTCTTGCATGTTGCTTCTGAGAATGTAAAATGGTACAACTACTGAGACATCTGTTTGGCAGATATGTTAAACATATACGAGTCCATCATATGCTCCAACATTTCACTCCCATTTCAACAGAAATGTGCTCATATGTGCACTTAAACTATATACTAGAATGTTCATTACCACCTTGATTGTAATAGCTAAATACTAGACATAACTTGAATGTTTTACAACAAAAGAATAGAAAAGCAAAAAATGGTATGTCTATGTAGTTGAACATTATTCAGTAGCAAAGGAAAAATCAACTTCAATAAATCTCAAATTGTGAGCAAAAGAAACCAAGCACTTCAGAGTACCTACTATGTAACATTATTCATATAAAGTTCTACAACAGACACAAAATCACTAAACTAAGGTGACAGAAATCAGAACAGTTGTTACCTGGGGACTGAGAAAGGGTTTACTAGAAATGAGCCCCAGGGAGATTTATGGAGTGATGTAAACACTTTATAACTTGTCTTGGGTAATAGTTTCACAGCTAACTATTGTTGTCCCACTGAAATATTTGTATCATCCATCTCAGTTTTATATAAATTTTATATTAAGTAAAAAGAAAATAAACAATTCATACATGTAGCAGTTCAACAATCATTTTTACACCCATTTCCCTATTCCTTCCATTAGATCTTTACATCAATTCTGGATCTTAGGAAGAACAGGATTGTTTTATGAATAATGGAACAAGGAGATGACTCAAAAGAGAAAGCAATGTCGAGCCCACCCCGTAGGATCATGCCTGAGCCGGCCCGACGTCCAGCCCTAGGACTCTGCCTCCAGTGCTCCTTACACAATGTTTCACTTTTCTGTCCTTCCCCTCCCTTGCTGTGCAGGACGGCTGAGGGCCACAGTGATGCCTGCCTCCTCATTTTCATTGCTTTTCCGTTTTCTACAAACTTGAGTTCTGCCTAAAATTCCAATTGAAAGGGTGGAGAATTGTGGAGAGTACAGAGACTAAACCAAACATAAACATCCAGGAGCTTCTGTCTTCATTTGCATCCTTTGTGAAGTGACTTGTGAGACATTAGGAATATGATTCCACTCCTATACTAAAGCAGATGTATCTGAACTGATGCGGCCTCCAGGCACCGTCTATTACACGAGGCGTGTTATAACAGAAAGCCGGGCTAGAAAAACAAGGCTTCAGCAAGAGTTTGGTACTGCTGGATGTCAGCCTGGACTTTATGAGCCTTTGTTTCCCCATCTTTAACTCAAGTTAGTTGCAGCACAGCGATTTCATTAAATATCTTGTGATAGAGTCCAGAGCTGGAAAGGCAATATGCATCTTCTCCCCGCCCCTCTATAAGCACCCAGATATCCTACCCGCAGATTTTTATTTCAGAGAAAAATCACAGGCATCATTAAGCTAAAAGGGATCCACCATTCTATACCAGTTGTTGAAGTCGAATGAAGAGAAAGATCTGAGAACACTACTTTGAACAGAACAAACGCCCTATCATCACCGGAAGCTCTTATCGAAGGGTCGAAGGAGCAGAGTAGAGCCGGTTCCTCTCCGCCCCAGAATCAACATTTCACCCAAGCCTGCGCGGTGCTTTACGTACCACTAGATGGCGGTAACTGTCACTTGCCAATTCAGAAAAAGATGTGGGAAGAGCCAGGGGAACCGTCTGCTTTAAGAAAACTAGGCCAAAGCCAGTTTGTTACATCATTTCTAATCGAAACAGCCAGTACAGTCTGGATTTTTCTTTATTGCTGGCGACAATGCACGGAAACTTCCTGGCTCTTGTGCATTTTCATGCTAATTATTGGGCCTGAAATCAGTCTTTAACTCCCAGGGATTGGTATTGGAGGCCTTATCCACCATGCCTGGAGGCAGGCCTCTCTCCCCAAGGCTTATTAGAGGTCCTTCCTCTGGCTGCTTCATGCTAACGCCTTGCTCACCCTCAGCCACTCCTGAAATGCATTTCTTGTCCTGCCTTTAACTTCAGTTTAGTTCACCAACCACACACTGACGTCTATGTGTATGAAAGGACCTGTACCAAGGCCAAACCGGTAGAAACAAAGCTGAATTCATTCTTACCTCTACCCTTTCATTACTACATACATCATTTCACACCTTACAGATGTTTTCCTCTTCCCTTTCATTAATTTTAAAGTAAAATTAATAATCAGCTTATTTTGTTTCTTAAATAAATTTATGCAGGCCATGTTCATGCTTAGAACTGGGCCTGGCACTTTGTAAGCAATAATGACTTACCAAGCACCCACTAGGTATAGATACATTATTTGATTAATCAATAGATATCAATATCTATGACTCTGAGTTAAACAATTTGCCCAAGATTATCTGATGAATCAGAAGCAAAGGTAGAAGTTGAACCTGGTTCTGCCTGATTCCAGGAGCCCCACCTGGGGCTATTCTTATAAAGAGAAAATGAACCATCAAAAGCAGGGAGACCTACCAACCTGCAGGTAATGCTGTCAGTTCCAGCATGGCTACAAATCTGCCCTCCTAAAAACCTCAGTTCAGATCTCAATGAGCTTGTCCTGGATTTAGGTCTAATGTAAACCAGGGCTTTGTGGTCTGGGGCAAGACCTCTCCTTGAACCTGTTTTTTTCCATCTGTAAACCAAAACAGTTTGATTGATTAGCATTTTCCACATGTGCCTAATTGTCAGGATCATCCAGGGTCCTTCTTAAAAAGGGCCTTTTTAGGTCCTTTTAGACCTTTAGACCCCACTTGAGATCTTCCAAAATAGCCTCTGCAGAGGAGGGGCTGGATATCTATTTTTAACAAGTGAGTCAGATGATTCTCAGGATCAGAAAAGTAAGGAAAACATCTTAGATGATCCTAACCAGTCTCCAGCCTTATCCCCAGTGATCCCAGGATCACTCAACAGGCTCTTGACCCACCTTCCCACAGACACCTCCCGAGTGTCTGACTACAGACCCTCTGTCTCTGCTAGGATCTGGCCCTGCCTCCCCAGCACCTCCCTACCCTGCCTGGATTTGACAGCTCCTTCCTTCCTGTAAGGCACTCAAGTTCTCAGGGGAACTGAAGCTGTTTAAATAATGAATGGAATTTACAGTAGCATTTGGAATTCACTTATGCAATAGATACATGATTGTACCAAAGCCACCTTAAAAATCACCAGTTCACTGGATAAGAAAGAAGACAAAGTAGCTTCTCCCTTAATTGGCCTAATATGCAAATAGTATAGTTTTGCATAAACTTAAATCTCATTTTATATACTGTCCATTTGGAAGGTATAATTTCCACTGTCAGACAGCAGTTCCCTGCTGCCCCAGTCTGTATACCCAGGAGCCCTAGGTCAGACCATATTTCAAGCCAAGGGCAGAGTTACTGGCCCCTGTATCTGGGTAGGAGTCCTTATGGGAAAAATGAAGCAGCAGCTACAAGGCACAAGGCCAGCCCTACCCCTGTTCTACTTGCTCCTACTAGAAGCCCCTCCAATCCTGACTCTTTCTATTTGCAGAGTCATTAAACAGCACAACTGAGCAAAACTGGCTGGCTGGTTTTTTCCTTCTTTCTGTCACAATCTCAAGCTTTGCATTCTACTGACTTCTCTAATCCGAAGCAGACTTCACATGCTTATCGTTAGGCTGTGCTTTTGGGTTAATGGAGTGTTAGGTCTGAGCTGGTCTATATTGCAGAAGAATGTTGTATCTGTCAGCTATTGCTATAATAATGCTACATAACAGACTATCCCAATGCATTCATTTATTCTCTCAAGCATGTGTGAGTTGTCTGGGGAAACTGTAGAGCTGATCTAAGCACAGCATTGTTTGGATCTGATGGGTTGGAGTCAAGTCTTCCCCACGAACCTCTCAACCTTTCATAGACCAGCAGCACATTCTGGGCACTTTTCTCGTGGCAATGGCAGAAGCCATCGAGGGAAAACTTGTTTCAAGCTACTGTTGATCTCACATTCCATCGACCAGCTAAGGACAAACATTCTGCCCACTATGTGGCCAAAGCATGTCACAGAGCTCAAGATGGGAAGGTTAAAAATGGAACAAGAGCAAAGTACCAAAGGACACTCCCTGCAGGTGAAGTGACACAGGAGGGGGATCGGAGAAAGTTGAGGCTGGGCTGCACTTGAAATTCTCTCAAGCAATGGAAATATGGTTGTGGTAGTGTCTCCATCGGAGAGGGGTGACAGGGAAAGAGAAGATGTAAATGAAGGAGAAAATATCTCCTGTTACCCAGTACTGCGGTGCCTGAACCTCAGCTTTCTCAATGTTCCCTCTGCACCTCTCTAAGTGAGAAAAACCCACATGAACTATGTCTGCCATCTTCTTTGTCACAAAACTATGAACTATCTTTCAGCAATTCATAGCTTTATAAAAGACCAGACTGGGAAGGCTCCTTGGGTGACCATATAGCTTCCAGAGAGGAAAACAAAATGACTTCTGCTACAGGAGGGCAAAGGGCTTTCTTTTGAAGAAGACTTTTCAGTTGGGGTCCTAAGAAATTCAATCTCATTAAAGAAAAGACTAGACAAATTTTCTCTAGAAAAGCCTCATTAGTATTCTGATGCAGGGGGAGGGGATATGACACATATACAAAATAATCCAAAAAAAGTTTTGGAAAATATAAATTTTAACACTAAAATTAAAAGAAGTCAATATACAGGTTAAATATCTAATCAGGTAAAAACTAAAGAGAAAATTATTAAACTGGAGCATCAAACTAAGTACTTCACCCAGAAACACCACAGAAGGAAATATAGATGGAAAGATAAGATAAAATAAAGACATAGAGAAGCAATTCAACGATACCAAAATCCATCGAATAGCAATTCTAGAAAGAGGGAACATTGAAACTAGAGAAGATTACAATGAAAGTCTATATCAAAAAGGTTTATCAGCTGCTATGCATGTTAAATTTACAAGATTATTATTTAGACACTGTATGGAAAATTGTTACAAGGAAGAAGAAAAATGTCTCTAAATGCTACACCAGATTCCTTGTGCAGCAGTCAGTGCACAGACAACTATACATGGGATGGTGTTAGCAAGAGAAAATTCTGGAGACTGGAAGTCTGAGAACAAGGAGAATATGAGTATTTGTCTTGTGAGGTTTGTCTTCCTGGTTAGCAGGAGGACACCATCTGGTTGTGTTTGAGGGGCTCCAGGATTTTTTCTCAGAAGGGCATTTATTCCATCTTACAGGTCCTGCCTTCATGACTTTATCTAAATCTAATTATCTCCCATCTTCAAATAGCATAACACTAAGAATTAGGGCTTCATGTATCAAATTGTTAGGGGCACAGTTCAGTCTGCAGTACCTTGCAAAGCAATGGAAATCAAACAATATCAGAATTCTTACTAACACCAATGACTGCAACAGACAATGGAACAGGCTATTGTGAGGGACATTTTTTTAAATCTAGAATTAAGTGCCCACTACACCTACCTTTGAAGTAAGAAGTGAAAATAAAAATATTTTGAAGCACATAAAAGGAGAATTCTTGGAAGAATGGAACCATAAAAAATGAAAGAAGGAACAAAGCAGGGAAATGAGGGGTTCAAGAGGCTATGTTAAACAAAAAAGCCCAGAAAAATTAAGTAATCTTACTAACTGAAATACATGTTGATATTCAAATAAATTCATGGATACTTTGTTGTAAGCTCTCTGCTATAAAATATTTGTGATAAAGTCCTAAATGATTAGTATAGTAAATGCTCAAGCAGGTACGAGAAGGAAGCAAGAGAAACCAAAAAGGTGTTAACATTCTTCACCGGAAGGGTCTGGGAAAGGATGGCCTATAGCTATTTCTCTTTAACTGCATCAGTGCAACAAACTGTTACAATAGGGTAGAAGTGTGAAGCTAGGATGAATAACTTCAAACCCTTACAGAAGAAAACGAAGTAAATGTATTTAACAGCCCAATAAAATTGAGAAATATTTGGAAAAAAATAAGAACTGATGCTAAAGAAAATGCACAACAAAACCAGGAATAAATCTCAATTATATCATCAATCTCAATAAACATTAGTGGTTTAAAATCCCTACTGAATGACAAAAACTCTTAAATTAGATTTAAAAGCTAAAATCCAGCTACATGCTGCTTGTTAGGCATAGCTAAAGCTAAATGACACAAGAAGTTAAAAACAAAAGAATTCAAATAGCTATGCTGTGCAAATTCTAATGAAAACAAAGTAGGCTGATATGCAGTGATATCAAACATAATAGAATTTAAGGCAGAGCAATAAAAGATATTTACAGGAGTATTTCATCTTGATAAAATACAATAGTTATAAAGAAGATATCTCACCCAAGGACATTTATTTATCTAATAACATAGCTTCACTATATAAAGCAATAGTTGAAATATGTAGAAGGAGAAAGTGATAATCTGCCATCATGGTAAGATACCTTGTTACATATCAGAAATCACCTAATCAAGTAGCTATAGAGCAGGTACAGATGCAGAAGAGTGAGTACTATTTTTTAGTTATACATGGAACATTCATAAAAAGTTACTCATACATCAGGCTACAAAGAAAATTTTAACAAATCCCCTTGAAAAGGAGTCAAGTTGGTTCCCTTCTGGAATAAAATTAGAAATTAATAACAAAAAGAGCCAAAAATTAACCTGTGCATCTGATAATATTACATACCCTTTAAATAAATGTTAGGTTGCCAAGGAAAAAATAATATTCCTACTAAAAAATAAATGGGAAGGAGAAGCCACATATCAAAAGTCTAGATATGTACCTAATTCATGGAAATTGATGGTATTAAATGTTTTAGAAAAAACAGAAATGAAAACAAAGTAAACTTTTCAATTCAAGAAGTTGGAGAAAAATGAACTAAACCAAATGAAATTAGAGGAAGATGTTAATAAAAGCCAACATTACCTAACTCAAAAACTAATAAAACAATAACACTAAAAGCCAGTTCTTTGAAAATATCAATAAACTAGAGTAATCTATAGCAAGACACATAGTGGAGAGAAAGTAAGGAAGGATGACAATCATAAATAATATTAAGACTGAGCAAATAGATATATTAGACAAAACATGTTTAAAAGTAAAGAAAATGTATGTATTAATTTACACAGAAACATTTGAGAGTGTAGATGAATAATTTTCTGGAAATAATCATAAAAATTGGCTCAATCAAAAGAAAATTATTAAGGCAAATAATCATATGAGATTGAAATAATACTTAAAGATCTACCAAGCTCTCCTTCCCAAAGTGCACTAAGGTAAGAAAGTTAATTATCAAATTCTACCAAATATCAAGATATCTCTGGAAGACAATAGAAACTACTCAACTTATTTTATTTGGCCAGTTTAACCCAGAAGCTAATTGGACAAGGAAAACACGTGAAACAGAAGAAAATATAAACCAATAACACTGATGGGCAAGATACAGAAAAAAAAAGCTAGTAGTATATTAGGAGCAGAAGTTAACAATTGTTGGTAATTAAATGATAATCAGTATTTCTCACTATGGTTAAAAAAAAAAACTTCAACAAATAATCTTAACTGATGCTGAAATGGTACAAAATTTAATGTCCATTTCATATTAAAAGAGACTAACAAAACTAGAGAATGTCTTTGCTTTTACTGAGGTTTGAATCTAGTGCCTTATGTGTTCCATGCAAATGCCCTATGCTATACTACTGAGCTACATTCCCTGCCTTCTTTTTCTTTTTGACAAGGTCACTAGTTTGCTCAAGCAGGCCTCAAGCTTGTGGTCTTCATATTCCAGCCTCCTGACTACCCTGGCTTACATGTGCACACCACCACACCGGTTTGCACAATATTCTCCCATAGAACAATTTCACATCATATTTAAAAATCAGGATCAAAGCAAAGACACTCATGAACACTACTCTGTTCTCACATTGTTCTGAATGCTTGCCTGTAGAGATGAGAAAGGGATAAATTTGTCCCTTTCAGCAGAAAGAGACAAAACTGTTCATGTTTGCAATCAATGTAATCATCTATCACAATAATCTAGAAAAAAAACTACAGTAATCAAATATGAGTTCTAAGAGGAGGAGTACAAAATCAACATGCAAAATTAATAACTTTCATGTACCACAGCAATAACTAATTAGAATATGTATTTTTATAACCTTTAAACAAAAGGAAAACAAAACCCAGGGGAAAAAAATACCTCTGACAAGTTTAATAAGAAATGTCAGCAGAAAAAATTGTATAATACTTTAGGATATGCAGAGAAATCTGCATAAATATGAAGATTATGATATTATTGTTAGGCAGAGAACAGCTTCAATATCTGCCTCGTCAAGTGTCATGTCTTTTACAAGAGAAACAGGCTTGGAGAGCAAACACCAATACCAAAAACTTGCCATTGAAGTCAAGTGGACCAGGCATTATAGATTTAGTATTTCAATAGCAATTGGAAAAACTAAGAAAACATCTATTCAGGAAAGAAAAATGAGGACGTGTGTCAGGAGCAGAAAGAACGGGTGGGAAAGGTGAAAACAGAACTTGCAGACTTGGTAAAGATTCTCACTAGAGGCCCTCACAGAGGTGAGACCTAGGAGTGGGAGATGAGGTTGTTCCCCCTACACATGCCCCACAAAACCTTGGTGGCCAAACAGATGGCACAGAACATTTTTAAACCACTTTTAACACAGTAACTTTTTTTTTTTCTGCTTGCTCTTTATTCTTTTAGTCAAAAGTCCCACCAGCTGTCACCATCTCAAGGAAAATGTCAGGGGTTTGTGGCTGTCGCTGCATGTCGTCAGCTGAGTGGGGGACAGGGACCCAGGAACCTCAGCCAGTGAAGCTCCTGGTGGCACAACTGGTGAAGTGGCCAAGGAGGTGGGCCCTTCACAAAAGAAATCCACTACGGAGGTCAAGGTCAGTCCTTTGCACACCACCTTGTTCTGGTGACTAAACTTTCCTAAGTGCTTTCTGAACTTCTAGTTCTCTGTCTCTGACTGGACATCTCCACTATTACCCTCATTTCATAGAGGGAACAGTGAGAAGCCTGGCTTCTACCACGTACATAACCTTGGAGCTGACCTTGTCCTTGTCAATATGCACAATGAATAGGCCAAATGCCCTCCAAAGTCCCTTTTAGCTAGCCAGCTCTAGACTATTGTCTAATATTGGGTGATACTCATGATCTTCCTGCCTGAATACCACTTCCTGCTGCTTTTCAGATCTTCCCCCCACCCCCAACAACTGAAACACCAAGGAAATCAGAACCTGGGAACTACCAGAGGCTACCAAACTAATTTTCTTCTCTAAAACTCAATCAGTAAGTCTTTAAAGGGGAGCCAAAGAGGGCTGAATCCAAAAGAAAAATAGTTGCTGAGTAATTTGCTGCAAGTAATCCCTCAACCTTTTAAAATCTCACATTTAGACTGATAAAGATCTTAGAAGATACATTTAGAGTTTTCTTTCTTTCTTATTTACCTATGTAATTGTTTTGCTTCACAGTAATCTCTTGGAAGCATCTTTAAGTATTTCTCCTCATTTGAAATCATCTATTTGCAATAAAGACCTTGTCATTCCATTATCCACAATAAATTTTGCTTCTACTCAATTGCCACAGGTTTTATGGAGAAAAAGAGACTCCAGCATGGCTTCTCTGAAACAGGAGCATATTACAGTGCAGCCCCAGAGTTTGCTCCATGCCCATTTCTCAGCTCTTATTCCAGCAGTGGATTCTTCCGGAGTCCAGATATCCATCCAGTCTACTATCAGGGTGGACCCTGACAGAGTCTATCTAAGGCTGAGTCTTACTATTCAAGTGGACGTGAGGCTATGGACCAGGGAATGGCATCCTGTACCCAGGGCTCACCTTTGGACCAAAGCTTGGAGCAGACCTCATACACAAGAGCCAGACACTCCCCTGGAATTTACACAAAGCCTCAGTGGCCTTGCTGCTCTTAATACAGTGATACTGTCCTCTTATACATCACATACCTGGTATAGCTGATAAAGAAAAGCCAAATGTGTTTTCCACTCTTCTGCACTGCTGCCAGCTGCCTGCACTCTCAGGAGACACTGAAGCTTAGTGTACAAGCTGGTGA
The DNA here is from genome assembly GCA_004026965.1 of Petromus typicus. Classification (NCBI taxonomy): domain Eukaryota; kingdom Metazoa; phylum Chordata; class Mammalia; order Rodentia; family Petromuridae; genus Petromus; species Petromus typicus. The sequence continues at coordinate 34,726 of PVIR01000051.1, read as the reverse complement.
CATCTCCTCACCACCAACACGCTGCACCAGCATAGGGAGAAAGAACAGAATCATTGCCTGCAAAGCCTCAAAATCAGAGCAGGAAGAAATCTCAAAGACCACTGAGTCCAGGAGTTTCCAAGCCACAGTGTGTGAGCGTCACTCCTGGAGCTCATTAAACATGATCATGCCTAGCCCCATCACACCCTGCAAAGTCCTAACTCTGAGTGGACCTGGTAATCTGAAGCCTGAGGGATCACAGAGGTCTTGCTGATGCATCTTAGTCATCTGGCCTCCAGGCTTTCAACAGAGACACTCCTAAACTTACAGTGGGTTTAGGTTCAGACAAACCCATTTTAAATTGAAAGTACTATAAATTGGAAATGCATTTCACACACTTGACCTACCAAACATCTTAGCTTAGCAACACAGTACCCTAAACCATAGAGTATTAATTAGTTCCTTTCATAATTGTATGACTGACTGGAAGCTTGTGCCTCCTGGCATCTGAAGAGTGTAACATACAGTATATCACAGCCTAGGAAAAGACTAAAATTCCAACTATGGCTTCTACTGAAGGAATGGTGCTTTTACTCTATCATAAAGTTGAAAAAAATAATTCAAATTACTATAAGCCAGTGACCATGTGTAATGAAGTAAGAAGTCTTGAAATTACCAATTCTTAAATTTCATTCCATTCAATTAAATCAGAATTTATGACTCTAGACACTAGGAAGCAGGTTTACTTGAAAGTTCCCCAAGTAATAACAATAGGAAGTTAGGACTGGAAATGACTGACCTGAGTATATTGTAGAAGGAAAATGGCCCAAAGAAGAGTTAAGCCACACAGAGAGAAAGAAGGAGAGAAACAGCTCTTTGTGTGTGCTGAGATATATATGCAGTTAAGCTACAAGCTTAGCTCCAGATGGTCAGTCACCCAAAGAAGACAGCATCGCCTAGTAATAACTGTTAGCCATCAGGAGATCTAGGACCTACATACCATCAGTGCTGCCACACTATAAATACCAAGAGTCCAGATCCCATCTATTGAATCTCTTCTCAGTTTTGCAATCTGAGCATCCAACCATCAGGCAGCACTTCCAAAGTTTCCACATTCTCTACACAGAAGGAGAACGTGAAAATAAGCATACTTTGTCATCGATACCTGAGCCAACAATATTGTTTTAAGCAAATGGCAAGTTGGTAAATCTGTCTCCCACCCAGGATGAAATTGTTCAGAGAGCAGTTCTAAGCCTCTTTCTCTTGTATTTTTGAACTTGGGGCTAAGGACAAACAGACAAGATATGGAGAGTGTCCAAGGCTCTGCACAGCCTGAGATTCACCACTTGTTTGCAGAAACCTCATCTGTAAAATGACGATGTTGACATTCACCTCCTATGGTGTCACTCAGATTAAATGAGACATTGAAAGGAAAGTGCTTGGCCCAGAAGAGATATATAAAACAAGCTGAGAGAGGGCATAAGCAATGCAGATATTAAGCCAATGTCTGTCCAATCCAGACAGCATCATTTCATAGAACTTAGGGAAAATACTTAAATTTTCCTGCCTTGATTTCTCTTTTTTATGATAACAGCACAAGCCACAAAGGGTTGATATGAATGTTAAATTAGAAAATGTGCTTACAGTATTCAGCACCGTACCAGGTACTGGGGAACATTCCATAAACATAAGCCATCATTATAGTTATTGTTGTGATTTTTGGAATTCCTGACCCCTGGCTTCCTTCACAATCAGCATAACAAATGTCCTGTCCCCATTGGTGGGGGTGTCTGTCCTGAGCTCTTCACCTCAAGAAATAGGTATGGGGCCAGAGATTTATTTAGTTCAGTGGTTCTGGCACCTGCCTTGCAAGCACAAGATCCTGAGTTCAGTCTCCAATAACCACATACAACAATGTTGAGCATGGTGACTCACACCCATCAGCAATCAGTACCACACACCACAATGCCGGGAGTGGTGGCTCACACCTATAATCCCAGCACTAGGGGGCAGAGGCAGAAGCAGAAGCAGAGGCAGAGGATTGCCGTTAGTTTGAGGCCTAGTTCAGGACCAGCCTGAACTACAAAGTGAGACTCTGTCTCAAAAAAAAGAAAAGAAAGAAACAGGTATGAACTTATTTGTATGATAAATGTAAAGGGTAGCCAGGAAGAAGAGAGGGGACTGTTGGATTTTCAGGATCCTTAACACTTGGCCCAGATCCTTAACACCTGGTCAATAGTGCTCTTCCCAGAGTCACACAGCAATGCCCTGTGATACCCCAGGGTACCTCATCTGTGTCTTTATCAGGGTTCTTATAACAGTCCAGTACAATTATTTCACCCTCCAATCAAACAAGACAAGACCAAGTTTTTTCACCAAGAAAAAACTTTTGAATCCAAGAAAATAGTAGCTTTTCAATAATGTTCACTGAATGACTTATGACAGAAAGGTTTCATTGAACTTAAAAATCCTATGAATTTTATTACTTTTACTTGTATTGAGCCATGAGATCCCTAAGGAGAAGACCCAGAGAAGCCTCACTAACAAGAGGAAGGAACTATTCAACTGAAGATATCCAGCCCTGCCCAAGGTGGGGGCTCTTTAGGAAAGAAGCCATCCCACAGGATACAACTGATAAACAAAGTTCTCTAGTTTCACATCTGGATTAAAGAAGTGTTTCCAGAAGTCTTGGACATCAAGGTGTGGAAAGTGTCAGTGGGCTTCATGGGGAAAAAAGTCAGGAAAAAGAATTGGATCAGCTCTTTCTGGACTAATTACCTAAACAGTGAGCCTGCAGGTCCTGAAACAGCTGGTTAGGGCATATGAAATAGTGTGAATGTTACTATTTGACTTTGTTGGTCCTGTACTGTACTGTACCATGAAGTCCTGAATTTCCACCAAGCAGCAACATAACACTTCAGTGTGATGGCTCCTCTGCCTCAGCCATGGTTCTGAGTTCCTATCCATTTATTTCCCCAAAATGGGCAACATAAGTTCCCGTGGGACCATTTCAGATGGTCTGAGCACAAGACAGCTGAGGAAAACAACCAACAGAAGCCTTGTGCTTCCAGGAGTGTTTATGGATTGGAACACAATTGCTTTTAGAGTGCTTTGGGAGCACATCAAGTCACAAGTGAACAGAAATTTGTGACTTTGGGATGAACAGGTCACGTATCTCAGTAAAATATTTTTTTGCCTACCTCCTTGTCTCCTTCAGCACAGAAGGTCACAGGACTTTAAATAGCCCCATGAAAGCCAAAGGTCAGCAGGTAATCAAAATGTGCTAAGCTTGGTTTTCTATTCCACTGTGTACTGAGAATGAAGCAGGAGCAAAAATAAATGGACTTGAGAAATATTTAGACAGAAGTAGACATTTCTTTAACCCTCAGGGCTACTGGGGATTTGTGAAAGAGAGAAAAGCCTTGAAATTGGCCTGTGTTCAGGCTCTGTAGAGCAAAAGCCATGTCATTTTCAGATTCGTGTCCTAGCAACTGATTCAGATTTACTCCATGGCCCATAACGAGTGCTCGGCACTTGTTGGTAAGTGTCCAGGACCGTATGAAGTGACTCATGAGAGGAGAATATGGGGAAGATTTCCCAGGGACTGACAAACTGCATTCTGTAGGCCAAATCAGCCCCCACAAGTTTTTGTATAGCCCACAAGCTAAGAATCATTTTTACATTTTTAAATAGTTGGGAAAATCAAAAGAAGAAGATTTCGTGATGGGTGAAAATAGTGTAAGATTCAAATTTCAGTGCTCGTAGATAAAGTTTTATTGAAACACAGATGCACCCATTCCTTTACATATTGTCAGTGAGCATATGGCCCATAGCCTAAAATCTTTTTTATTAGACCCTTTATAGAAAAAGTTTGCCAACTCCTGTTCTAAAGCTTTAAAATGTGTGAAAAGCTAGGAGAGAGTGAGAACAAGTGAAAGAGAATTAAAGAGTTGATAGGAAACTGCTTAACAATCAAAGTCTCTTCAGCTCAACCCACTGTAACAAATTACCATAGGCAGAGTGACTTATGAAATAGACATTTACATTCCCACAGTTGTGGATGCTGGAGCTTCAAGACTGACACATCCACAGATGCCTTGGTGAGGACCTACTTTCTAGTTTATAGGGAACAGTCTTCTCATGACATCCTCACATGGTAGACAGGACATGGAGGAGAATATCTCACATCTCTTCTTATAAGTATATTCATCTCATTATAAGGATTCCATCTTCAGAAACTCAGCTAAACTAAATTATCTTCCAAGAGGCTCCATCCCCAAATGCTATCATACAGGAGATTAGGGTTTCAACATATGAGTTTGGAAAAGGAGACATATTCCATGCATAGCAAAGAATTATACAAAGATGATTTATGTGCCCTTGGGGGGAAAAAAGCACTTTCTCTCACTGGATGTGTCCACAGATAGATACCTGCTTGTCAGAGATGTGTTTAGAAGTTTCAAGCATGAGGACACATAGTCGCAATGATCTTGAAACAAGGACTACCCCTGAGGAGTCCAGATTTATGATTCAGACACACAATCAGTCATAGAATGCACAGGGAATGATGGCTGGGGAATTTCCAAAGCCTTTGGACTCTTGCGTTACACTCATCTGCTTCTTCCCTATATTGAGAATCTTTCTTAGTCCAAATAATCTAAAAGATCCCCAGACAGCCATACATTTCTCCACCCAGTAGGCTTAACTAGAGATACATAGGCTAAAGATTCAAATCTTTGGCAACTGCTGACAAGAAGAATGTTATTTCCCAATTCACCAAGTCTCAAAGCTTTGCTATACATCACTATTCAGACATGAGGGTGACACTGCAGCTATACGTGATTTTCTGTGACATTTTCTCTGTTTCTTCTCAGAAGCCATCATGGTCTGCAGTTCTGATCTTTCTTCTAAAAAAATTTTATAGCCATTTTAACTGTAGTGTGTTCTTCTTGGTATTCATATGGGCCTGTTTCTGGTGTTGTCCTAGGTGTAAACATGGAGTCTGCTCTTTAAAATTATTATACTAACTAAAGATCTATTGATTTAAATAAATGAGGCAAAGCCAAAGAAGGGAGCAAATAGAAGACTGAGAAGCTTCCCCAAACTTCACACAATAACCTCAAGAAATCGAACTAGCTGGAGAACAGACTGACATAGTTAATGAAGTTTCCTATCATCTTAGAAAGTCAGAGTCAGGTTTTGCTACACAAATATTGTGCAACAAACAATCCCCCAAATCCTTGCAGCTCACAACAAAAAGCATTCATTTCATACTGAAAGGTCATTGGTAGTGTGGCTGTTCTCAGTAAGGCTTAGCTGGCCTCCATGAACTAAATTGGACTCATGCTTCAGTATGTTTCAGATCTGTTCTTTAGACCTTCCCTCTGGAACTTACACATTATTCTCCGTTAGAGAACAGGAACTTGCCATGTCTCTTAAAGTCTCTGCTTGGATTTGGGCAACACTACTTCTACCCACATCTCATTGACCAAAACAAGCTATATGAGCCCCAAATGAATGGGACGGGGAAGTATGTTGGAACCATCGAGAAATCATGGCCGGGACTCAGAGGTAAGGGAGAACTGTGGACAGACAATGAGACCTAATGTGGAGGTGTCCTGACATCCCTTTACTCTCCAAGTTTTGCTGAAATCTACAGACAGCTTGAGAGCCCTTTCCTACCTTACTTAACAGAGCTCAGTTATAAAGGAATCTTAGTTTGATGATGACAGGCAAAGACTGGTGTGGACCTTGTTCTGTATGCCATTGGCTCCATCCTTCCTGGAGATAGCAGATTAGGAGAGTTGAGGTTGAATCTTCTGGAGCTTAAAAAAGAGCAAGAAGGAAGCTCCTGTGAATGCATTTTCTCTCATGGCCATGTTCCCCGGAGATTCTGCTCAACTCATTAAGTCTGTCTAGTTTGTTCCAGTTCCCTAGGACTGTATTTTATAATATCTTCACCAACCAGTCGGTATATGATAGGTTATCACTGAATAGCTAGGATAATGATAAAACAAACAAAAGAGTATAGTCCTTTCCTATACTTACATCTTATAGAAGATGATTTGCTTACATTATCTTCTTTGACCAGCAGCCAGTCTGTGGGTAATAACAAGGAAATTAAATCACATGAACAGTACTATAATGAAGGCCCAGAGATAGTGAGTGTTGTATCCAAGGTCATCTGCTAGGTATTAAAGATCCAGCATGAGTATAAAGATTCTCTGGCCCCTTATCCAGTACTCTTCCCAAAGCCATAGGAGGAAGAACAGAGGAAGTGTAGGGTGCAGCAGGCCACTGATCCTCTCTAGCCCAGTCCAGGGAACAAGTGGGCACTAAGAGCTATTGGGAAAAAGCTAGCAAGATAAGAAAGGAGAAACGCTTTCAGATTGTTGCACAAAATCAGATGCCTACTGTCCCTTACAACCACCTCTTCTCATCCAGCCATTAGGTCCACAAGAGCCTGCAGGAGCCTCCTCACCTGACTATCCATGTTTCATCTTCTCCCAAAGTTCTCTTCTCTATGCAACCCCCGGAGAGTTTGCCAAAAACTCTCCAGTGGTTCCCATATTGCTCAAATGTAATGTGAATCTTTACCATGATCTACAAGGCCTTCCATTTTGGTCTTGTGCTTCCTCTTCTCTCATCATCTCCTGCCATGTCTCTTTGACTTGGCTCCCTCCAGACACACCCCTTCCCCTCTGTCAGGCAGTGAGTGCCCCAAGCGTCCTTCTCACTCTCTGCACTATCCATTCCCTCTGCCAGAATAACATTCTCTCAAAGGGACCTGTGTTTCTTTCCCACTTTATTTGTTCTCTGCCCAACTGCACCTTTTGAGAGGTTTCTAAAGACTTTAGCTATAATTGCACATCACATTACTCTCTGTTTTTGCTATATTTTGCTTTTCTTCATAGTGTCTATCACTTTTGATAATACATTCTACATAAAGATGTTGGATAATCTTTTGTCTGTCTCCCTCTGAAATGGGGACTCAATAAGGATAGGGACTGTGTTCACTAAAGTATCTAGCAGTCTTCTGAAGCAGGAAAGGTACAAGGTAAATGCTCAATAAATTTTTGTTGAATGAATGAATGAATTTGTTGAATGAAAGGAATGAATGAGTTAGCTTCAGCTTTTCTCCTTCCAGACAACCTCTCTTGTCATCTACTCATAGTCAGTGGCAAACTTTGCCAGGCCTGTCGATGGGTTCCATGCAGCCTTCAAGAAGAAATGAGACCTGATGCAACCTCAACCCCATTTTAAGGCCCCCGATGACTATTCTGGCAGTGCCTTGTGATCATCAGGCTAGCCAGAGTTTCTAGAGGGCCAAACAAATGGCCAGAAAGAGAAAATATCTGTTTCTTGACTCTAAGTAGTGGCATGATATAGACTGGACTGATGCTCTGAGGTTTCCCAAAGGATAGCTTCGTTGGACCAGATTTCTAGTTGGCTTCAGTCCCTGAAGGCTCTTGCAAAGAGACTATGTTAACCCTGACAGTTTTCCTAAACACAGGAAACACGTAAGCTGGCTTTGTCCCAAACTCACCCTGCTGAGAACAGATGAACAGCCCGTCTTAATCGCTGCAGGCTGTAGGGAGAAGACCCCTCCCCCAAGCTGATCTTGGTTTCCTTCCTTTTACAGGCTATGATGCAATTATTGACCAACAGAAGCTGAACTTCTATCATAGAATTTTAAAGTAAAAACAAAATGCATATCAAATGGTCTTTATCTCTAACCAGCTATCAAAGTGTGTATTTCACACTAGAAGCAAAGTGTTGTCCATGTACTATATAGAAATACCAGCCAGGTGACTCTGCCAGCTATCAATGCTCCCAGTTCTCAAGAGTCTTAGCACCCTCATCTATAAAATGAAAGTCCACCTCCACAGGCTGCTGAGAAGACACCCAGAGATCTAAAAGTGAATTTCTAATCCCTCATTATTTGTGGAATGAGGAAAGTTAGCATTTCTTCCTTGAGTTTACTTTGTCATAAAAATAAAAAAGCTAGATCATTCTAAGGCTCCCGCCAGTTACAAGTGTCCATGAAAATATCATCAACTCATTCAATGAATTTGTTAAGTTTGCCAAAGATTCTATCTCTTACAGGGTAAGATACACAGTGATCATATTATACGGTTCACATTCCATGTATCATGTAAGTACCTGTGTGGTAACACTCCTCAACATTATATGACAATGATTCCCTCCAGTAAGCACATCTAATAATTTAATTTGAATGTAAATAAAGCATGGCATTCAGTGGGCACCAGGGATCTCAGCTGGGGGGCTATCTCCCCTTGAATAGGGAGTTGTGGAAGTCAAGTTACATCTTAGACTCATCTGCTGGTGAAACAAAGGAGAGGATCCAGTGCACAGTGAAAGAAGTGTGGGATACTTGGTGCCTTTAGGTTGCAGCTGTGCCCACCTAGTCTCAGCCTGTCTTTATATGACCTTCTTCTTTGTGTCCAAATTTCCCTTCCTTTCCCTGTCTAAATTTCCCTGTTTTTAATAAAGATACCAATCATGAGAGTGAGGTTCATTCTAATCCAGTAAGGTCTCATCCTAACTAAACTAATGACATCTGCAAAGACCCTCTTTTAAAATAAGGTTGCAGTCTGAGGATCTGGGTGGACCCAGAGATTTGAAGGACAATACTTCTGGGATCTCAACAGACACTCTCCATGTGGAAGCATGGCTGAACCCCAGAGCCTAGGCTCTTGTCTTAGGTGTCTGCCTTCTAGGGGTTCCCAAACTACATCGGTCACTAACATGATGGCCTCAGACAGGCACTGTGCTTCCTTTAAAATCTGCACACAGCGCTCATGCACACACACACACACACACACACACGCACATGCACACACACATACACACACACACACACACACACACACACACACACACAGAGGCATGCATGCACACCCCAAAAATTACAGTAGGTGATCTGATGATTCTTTCAAGTTCAGAGAAGCAAGTGCCTTGCTTCTGTCCATTTCCACAGATTAGCACCATCCAAAGTAACCACAAGGGTGTGAAGATACATGAAGTCATACAGCCTCAAGACATCGAGACCAATGAGGCTGGCAGCCCTGTCCTCACCTGCCTGCATTCTCTAGCCAGTCCCTACAAAGGGGCCCTGGCCTCTGTCACCCCTACAGACAGGGGCAGCTTCATTGTTGTCTGTGTCCACAGACAATGCAGTCAAATTCAGAAGAAATTCACCAGACTACGTCTGTTTGCTTGGGTGTGTGTGCATGCATGCATGTAACAATACTGCCAGCACTACTTAGGACTGAAATGGTTTGAGTGAAAGAGAAGAGAGTGGGTAAATCATAGTACAAGGGGACCTGGCTCCCTCCCTCCCTCCCTCCCTCCTTTTCTCCCTCTCTCCCTCTCCCCCTCCTCTGGTAGCCAGTGGAATGCTGCTCTGCTGGTTCCATGTGATTAATCTGAATTGCCTCTTCACTGAGGGATGAACAGACCTTAAAAAGCCAGCTAATGTAAGATAATGGTTCTGACAAAATGCAGCCTGTGAAAGGGACCATAAAAGAAAGTGGGGTTAATGATTAATGGTTATGCTGGTGAAAATCTAGGAAGCAGCTCCCCAGCCCAACACATTTCAACTAAAAAAACTTGCCAGGCACTGATGACTGCTGGATCTCCACACCTCTCTCAACTATCCTGGAAGACAAAGCAGCAGGAATCAACTTCCTCACTTCACTGACAGAGACAGATCTTGGGAGATCATAATGTGAAACAGCAAGAAATGACTCCTCCAAGGGCCTCCAAAGAGCCTCGTTGATCTATAGACAAGGAAAATCAGGTCTGGAAAAGATGACATTTTGGATAGGGTCATACAGCCAGTAAGGAGCCAAGTCAGAATTCAAATTCAAGTTTGCCTGGCATAGAGTCTGGGGCTCCTGCCCCAGTGACCTATAAGGATGTGGTTTTGTGAATTTCCCAGATGCCTATGGCTAGGGAAGTCTGGATTCTTAAACCAATGTCTACTTGTTTCTTGTTCAAATCCTTTTTTACTAAATCCCTCTACATCCCTCTGGGCCTTGCCTGGAGTTTTCAGCTCACCACCAGTCCAGTCTGCCTCCTGCTTCACCCTTGTAGATGGTCTCTCCAGGCACTGCGTCCACACAGGAAGGATGGGAGGGAGGCCCCATGATGAGGTGTTCACCAGAAGGCCAAGTCCTGGCTTCACTGCATGACCAGGCTGTATTCTCACCTAAGCCAGAACATTCGCTGTTTTGCATCAACTCTACACACTGGATAGCAAGAAAAAGTGGGCCACTTTGGACCTTGGTTTCCTCCATGCCTATAAAGTGCCATGATTTTAACTTCATTTGTATGGTACAAATGAGATGAAGATAAATGTTGTGACCCAGCCAGAGTCTATTAGTGGTTATTAGCTGCGCCATAGGAAGCTTATGCAATCTGGCCATCTTAGAAAGGGGGAAGAACTACATCTAAGATATTAGTTCTTACATTCCTTCTGCTGGGATTTCTGAATTATGCCCTAGAGAGCAGTGTGAAAATGCACACACTGATCTAAGCAACTACAGCCAGTTACCCATATATTTTTTTACTTAAATACTAATTCTAGCTGGGAAACATTAGATTTGTCCATCAACCTTTTGCCTATGAGACTGAAATAATTTCTAACCCACTTCTTATGCCATTTTGTATGACAATGAAATAAGAAAATGAATGAGAAGTTGCAATTGTTCTGCCAATGTTACTAATTATGCATAATGTATCATACACATATAAAATAATTGTACATCTAAATAATTTAGATGCACGTTGTATGTAACTCAAAATGCAACATGTTGAGCTTTCTCCACTCCTAATGCTAGTTGTTATATAATAATCCTGTAAGATAGGATAAAGAGAACATATCTAAGTCTATCTTTTTGTCTTTATAATAAATTTTCATTAATATATACGATATGTCATACAGAAAAGTACTCAGTGAATTTTTGCAGTGAGCCCACTCATACTACCAGCAACCTAGATCAGTAGTTAGGTTACCAGGCCATGAGAAAGCCCTTTATATTCCATCCTCTTCACTACTACCTGCTTTCCCCAAAAGTAACCCCAATCTTGACCTCTCATGTCATAGACAAAATTTCACTGTATTTGAACTTTGATAAATAGAGCCGCATCATATGTGTTATTTTGTGTGTGCCTTCTTTCAGCATCTTTTTGGTGGAATTCATCCATCCTGTTCTGCGTTGTCGAATATATAATTGAGAAAGGAATGCCAGGTCTTAGGACAAGCTTTATCCAGAGTCAGCAAACTAGTTTCCAAAGTGCTTGTTTTAATTTCTACTCATTCCCTAGTATAAGAGAGTTCCAGTAGCTTTGCTTCTTCACCAGCACTAGCTTTTTAAGTCTTTTGTTTTAGCTCAGCCATACTGATAAAGATGGAATGATACCAAATAATTTGAATTGTCCTTTTCTATAACTAATGAAGCTGGGTAATTTGTCCTATGTTTTATCCTCTTTTATAATGTGCCTGTCCAAGTCTTTGGCACATTTCTTATATTGTTTGCTTGTTTTGGTTTTTTTTTTTTAAACTGGTAGGAGATATATATATAAAATACTTCACCCTGTGTCTTGCCTTTTCACTCCTGATCCATTGCCTTTCCAAAATAGAAAAATCTAAGGTCCCAAAATGGAAAGAAATGACCAGAATCTCCCAGGTTAGTGGTAAAACATGGGAAAAAGCTGATGGGACTTGGATCCCAGCTCTATGTAATCAAGACTAATTTTCAGGTAAGATGGGGAATTTACAATTTTTTTCAGAAAGCACTAAAAAATGCAGTGAAATGTGTCATACCAAGTGATAAGCACCTACAAAGAACTGAGCCAACTACTGGGACAATTGCCTAAGTCACTGAAGTCAAAAGCTATCATTGCTTTAATTATCTCCTTTTTTAATACTTAAATTCATTTTTTCCAACTTTCTGTTTTGAAATATGTCAACCCTACATAAAAATGAGAGAACAGCGTTATGAACACATGTATGCCATTCACTTATTAGATTCACTGAATGTTAACATTTTGCTACTTTTACTTCTATGTGTGTTAAAATAAGTGTCACGCATGATAACATTTTATTCCCTAACACTTAAGTGTATTTTTTCTAAATACAGGTCGTTTTTCTACACCCTAATAATATTATTTTACCTAAGTTGTGTGATTGATAACATTGTATAACATCTAGTCCATAATCAAAGTTCCTCCCTTTTCCCCAACTATATCTTAATGGGATGTTTGTTTTTTCTTTGCTCTTTAAGCTAGGATCTACTCAAGGATCATATACTGAATGGAGTTGCCTCATCTATTTCACTGTCATCTCTTTTAGTCTAGAATAGTACTCTTATTTGTGGTAGGGAAGGGGCCTGTAAATGACACTGACTTCAAGCTCCTTACATGTGGAGTTTAAAACCAGAAGTCTTTCATATTAATGAAGGTTTTGTTACTGATCTTTTTGGCATGTTTTGTGGGCTTTGAGCCATAATGTAAAAGGCTCTTGCCCTCCAAAGTTATAAAGGAATTCTTCCATCTCCTCTTTGCATGCTCTTTAAAGTTTCACGTTTAACATTTAAACATTTGATATCTTTGAAATTTATCCAAATGACTGAATAAGTATTAACATTTACTAAATTGTCCTATAACTTAAGATATCTTTTTTATCATTTTCTAAAAGGCAAAAAGTTTATATGATCTGAAGAGAAACCAGAGCATCTAAATTATCATAGTATTTGTATTTACTTTCTATATTTCCTGAGAATCTATTTATTCACTACAACTACCTTATTTTAATTATTGAGTCTTTATGGTTTTTTATCTGATAGAACTAGTCATTACTTAGTGTTTGTATTTTTCTGAATACTCTAATTTTTTCAAGTGAACCTTGGAACTAGCTCATCTAATTAAAAATAAAATCTTGTATATTATGTTATGATCATCTTTACTGATAAAGAGAACTGACATTTTATTATGGTGTCTTTTCTTATCAAAGAATATGATAAGTTGTTCCATTTGTTCACGTCTTTCTTTGTACATGTCAGGATTTAAAATTGGAATTTTGATATGTAATGTACATTTTATTTTGATATTTAACCTTTGTATATAAGTGGCTATATAATAAAGTTGCTTCTCAAATTAAATTCTCTAACTGGCTGTTATTTGCATACATAAAACAATGAACTTCTATACCTAGTAGTTTTGAACCTAGCACAATAACTAAACTATCTTGTTTGCAATAATTGTTTTAGTTAACTCTCATGAATTGTTGAGATATACAGTCATACCATCTGCCAAGAATAAATTTACTCCTTGCTGTCCAAATTTTATACTACCATTTTTTTCTATTGTCTATTTGAATTCAAGAGCTCATTCAGTACAACTTTTTCCCTTTGTTGAGTTTATTGATACATTTTAGGTATACATGATGATCACTTTCATCATGGAGAATTTGTACCTGTACGTGATGTACCTCCATTCTCATTTTTTCCCATCCCCTTCCCTTCCCTACAACCTCCAGTCCCCTGTAAACATAAGTTTTATTTCCATTTTTTGTTTTTACCATCCACAATTTTCAATGATAGCGGATAGCATGTCTTGCTCTCATCTTTGCCTAAGACGCCAGTTTTCCCAGACAAGATGATCTTGGCTTTAAGCTGAGAGGTATACTTTATCAAATTACCAAAAAAGAAGCTGTCTATTTTTATTTCATTAAGGATTTAATCAAACCTAGAACAACTATGAATATTTACATACTTGTTTTTGGTTGAGCTGTTGTAGTTGCTTCAATGTCCTAAACTGATACAAAATATTTAGTCTTCATGGTCATTTTGACTTTGGGGAAGGACCAGAGGTCATAGGATGCCAATCTGTGAATTAAGTGGTTGAAAGCATATCTTCATGTTTTTATTTGATTGAAATTATCATAAACATTCTGAACATTTAGGATACTGAGGCAGCTTTAAAAAGACACTCACAGAAGAGGACTTCCAGGACTGTTGCAGAAAGCAACAGGAGCAGTGGGATAAGTGTGTCTGGGTGAGGAACATTTAGAGTGAGATTAGTGACAATGTATCTCTTACTATAATAACTTTCTAAATTATAATTTCAATATTCACCATATTTTTACTACATTCCATATCTGTTCTTTAAAAGCTTTATGGTTTTCCTCGATACCATCTCAAACTGATGCTTTTTTGATAGGTAGCTCTTTGTTCACCTTCTTTAAAGCTTGTGTGGAAATGAGTTTATTTAGATAACCTGCTTCTTCAAATATTAACACTGATAAACTCTTTCTCCTAGAAAAAAATATCATCTTGAGTTTTACATTTTTCTGATTAAAAGTGAACCAAGAAATTTCTTACAGCTTTTAAATGTTTTCTGTTTTTTTGGTATTTCTGCTTTACATACTTGTATTTGGTCTTTCTGTTTTAATTATATTATCCAATGACTTATCTTTTTACTGTTTCAAAGAGTTAGATTTAGGATTTATCAATACTGTCAATCTGTTTTCTAATTAATTTCTACTTTTATCATTATTAATGCTTTTCTACTGATAATATTCAATTTATTTTGGTATACTTTTCTATCTTTTTTAACATAATGCTTATTTCATTTTTTAATTCTTCCTTTTGTTATTTAAGGCTATGATTTTTTTCTCTTTGATTTGCTTTAACTCTGTTTGTTTCCTAAGTCCACAGTAGCAAAGTAAACTGGGTGGCTTAAACAACAGAAATTTATTATCTCATGGTTTTGGAAGCTAGAAGTCCAAGGTCAAGATGTTAGGAGGAGTGATTGAATTCCTAGCATGAAAGTGGATTCTATGAATTAATATAACAATATTCCTCTGAGAACTATGAGGGAAAATTTGTTCCAGGCCTCGCACCAGTTGTTATGATTTGCTGACAATGATTGGCTCTCTCAACTTGTAAATACACCACACTGATCTCTGCCTTCAACTTCATATAGCATTCTTCATGTATGTACATGTGGATATACATGATCATGCATACACACATATGAAAATTTTCCCTTTTGAAAGGATACCAGTCATATTGGATGAGGAAACACCCTTTTATGACCTCATTTTAATTTGATTACCTCTAAATCTGCTATATCCAGATAAAGCCACATCCTGAGGTGCTGAGAGTTAGGACTTCAACATATGAAATTTGGGAGTCAGGATCCCTCTAAACCATATCCTGAAATCATCACCCCCAGCATGACAGCTTCAGGAAACAGAATCTCTGAGAGATAATTAGGTTGTGCAGAAAGAGCTTCATGGATGGGATCAATGCTTTCACCCAAGAGACCCCAGAAAGTTTGCTCGCTCTCTATGGGATGTGAAGATAAAAATGTTAACAGACTGAAAACCGGAAGAAGGCCCCCACCAGAACCCCAGCTAGCTGGCCCCTTGCTTTTGGACTTAGATATTCGAAATGTGAAAGATAAATGTTTGTTATTGATAAGCCACCTGATATATAATACTGTTAAAGCAATATAAACTACAACAATATGCTATAATTTTTATCCTTTTAATTACTCTGATATCAGAGAAGTTTTGTATCTTCAGTTTATTAATTATTTTTATAAATACAATGTTATTTTATACTCTAAATCTTTCCTTTTAACTAGAAGCACAGATGGAATATTTTCTCTTCTTTTCTCTGTTTCTTAGTTCCCCCACATATTCAGAGATGAGGTCATCATTGATAGTAAATAAACATAGACTTAGTATTACTCTTTTCAAAAAACTGAACACAACATGATGCATGTAATATCAAGAAAAATACTTTCCTTCTTTTCTCCCTGTTTTCTGACTATCTCAAGATGTTTGTGTAGATTCAGCTGCCACTCCTCTTTGAAAATATTATTCCTGGGCCTAAAGAGAGGAATCTAATACCTGAGAGGGAAAGAATGGGTGTGTCAACGCAGGAGACCTCCTCCCACACTTGTGTTTTACTCTCAGGTTCTGATACCTTTATTTTCCCAGATAAAGGGACAATAAGCCATCAAAACAGCAATAAGTGGGAGAAAACAGGACATGATCTCTTCTGAGACGCCATTTCACAGGCCTTGTCTTCATGCACAAAGGTTATAAGGTGCTGAATCTATAGTTCTAGGGACAGAGCCAGGAAATGGGAGAAATTTTATACACACTTGAAAAGTTCTACACATTCTATTGTACCTACCTCACTTAAAATTGGGTAACCAAAGGTCTCAGTGAGAGATGGGATAAGAAATTATAGAGTCACTCCACTTGTAGGCCACACATGAGATGTCATAACTAGGTCTTATCTAGTGAGAGTAGGGATGAACGAACTCTGACAATCATTATAATCACAATGGAAAGTATATATCTTGATCCATGGATTTTCTGCATTTCTGGCTAAGCCCAAGTTTCCACATTTATAAGAGAAACACAAGGGTATGAATTCATGGATCTCCAACATTTGTTTTGTTAGTTTGTAAGAGTGGACTTTTATTTGGTTAAGTAATTTTCTATCATGAGAAAATTATTTAGGTCAAGACTATTTTGAAGGTCAACAAACGGATAGAAAAGCACTTTCTAATGGTGAAAGTGACAAGTATAATTACCACTGAAGGAGATTTCTGATACTTTCTTTCTTTTAGAAAGAAAATTAAACAATTCTACAGATTTTTATGAGTTGGGTCATGGAAAAGGGTGTTACACTAGCCCATGCATGTGTACACGGTATGCGAGATTGTAATGACAGCAACGCTTGCTTGATAGGAGCCAGGAAGTGAACAGGATATCTCATGTGCACGTAGAAATCCACAAGTGCACAATAGTTTCTGGTAAGAAACAGTTTTGGAGAGGCTTTGGCAGCCATAGTTAAAAAGCCAGTGGATTTCTTCGAAGGTAAAATTACTCAGCTCAGGATTTTATAATATCCTTTTAAAAATTTTCATGACTTAGGGCTATAGCCCAGTGATAGAGCACTTGTTTAACATACATGAGGCCCTGGGTTCAATCTTCACCACTGTGAATTTTTAAAAAAGAATTCATGATTTATTTTCTTTATGTTCGTGGCACTCAAGCTTACAGCATACATAAGTCTCTAAGGAACAAATAAAAATTCATTAGGCAAATGTAATTAAATCTAACAAATATCTCAAACCACTACAGCTCTCCCTACCATCTTATCTCTTTCATAGAATGTGCATTTAAAAAGAAAAAATCTAGAAATAAGATCTGAGCTTTAGATTCTCATGTCATCCTGTGAATTTTTTTAATGTATAACAGTTATGCATTTTTTTCTTTCCCTTTTCTAGAAATGGGTTATTTATCTAATCTCTCCCCCAAATCCATTCTTAACTAGACCAAGAGTAGGCACATGTTTTCCATAAAGAAGCAGGTAGTGGATATTTTTGATTTTGAAGACCATTTTCCCTCTATTATATGTTGTCCCTATTAGTTTTGTGGTTGTGACACAAAAGCTACAATAAATAACACACAGATGAACACGGCTATATCTGATATAGCAATATTCATGGACATTAAAATTTGAATTTAAATTTTTAACTTTCACTAATCATAAAACATTATCCTTCTTTTGATTTTCTTTCCACTATTTAGAAACATGAAACCTATTCTGAGCTTACAGTTCATACGAAGATGGCAGTAGGCCAACACATGCTACCCCCTCCTCTGTATCAAGAACAACCTGAGGATGGAATCACATCTCACTATCTCCCATGGCTTCTCTCAGTGCCTTGCACCCAAGAGACTTCCAAAACTGTGAAGGAAATGAGAGATGGAGACCATGGAATGGATAGCAGGTGTGGTATCACTTTCCTTTCTGTTTCTAGAACAAAGTAACTCATCTCTACAACTTAGAGGAGAAAAGGTTCATTTTGATTTATGGTTTGTTGGCTAACTCCAAAGCAGGAATTTCGCAGCATATGGGCATACACAAGACTTCATTTCATATATAGTCAAGATGAAGATGGAAATGGAATATTGTGTGTGCAATATTAGGTGATTGAGGTATCATATACTGTCCTCTATATATGGATCAATATGTGTACCTAAAAATGCATGAAGAATAAATACATAAATTCAGTTAAAGTATGCTCTATATCCTGTGTATTAGATAACTCAGACACCCTCCTTTAGCTGAAAACCCAAAGCATCCTTTATTCCTTTCCCCCACTGTCAGTCAATAAGTCCTATAGATCTTGTATTGCAACATATATTCTATTTGTTCTCTTTTACAGTGCCCAAGCACAAACTTTAGCACCTCTTGTTCAGACAACTGCAATAAATTCCTAAATACACTTCTGTCTCTTCTTGTTCTGCCCCCTGCCAAAGCAATCCACTCTCACCTTCTTGTCAGAGTTATCTTTCTGAAGCAAAGCTCTGAACATACAATTTTCTTGCCAAGAAAACTTTCAGTGGTTCCTCATTGCTTTTAAAGTCCAAACTCTAATGATAGTCAAGGTGTTCTCATGTTTCTATCTCTCTCTCTCTCTCTCTCTCTCTCTCTGTCTCTCTCTCTGTCATGCTTACACATTCATAGTCAAGTTCACTTAGACTAGGGTCTAAGGTCTGTTCTCTAGGGCCTGGGAGCACAGCTCAGAGGTACAGCACACTCTGGATGTGATTACCAGTATTAAAACAAACTCTTAATGTTGAATGCAATTACAATGTGTATTCATAATGTACCAATAAAGATAATTTTTTAAAAAACACATAAATAATAAAAAGCATTCTCTGTTTTCTAAAAAAATGCCCATACATTTCCTGAACCCATCTCTGCTCTTCTGGATTCTGCCTATAGGGCTATGGTTCTTTCCACTTTAAGCTACACTGAAACTCTGTATTATGTAAGAGTGGAGGAAGCGCTGAATTTTATGGGCCATAATTTGTGCAAAACTATGTGATTAAATCAATAAAGCAGTCAATAATTTCCTCTGATGTTTTTCTAGTCCCAGGACATTTAAATGTGCTGACAACTGACAATTTAAAATTGAAATCCTCTCTCAAATCAGCTGAGAAGGAGATAGTTTATTCAGACCAGCAGGCTCAGCATCTGAGGTAGACAGGGAAGGGGTCCAGTTGGAGCTGTGCTGACTTCTCCCGCTGCCTCTTTCTAGACAAAACACATGAGCTTTTATATAGCAGAGAGGTGTTGTGTTCTATGCTGCTCCAAAGGTGAATAAGCTATTAGAGTTGGTGCTAGGCTCTGTACCAGAAATTCCCTTTTGTTGTCCAGTTATCCCTCCCAGCAGTTTGGTGAGATAGGCATTCTAACTAGCAGAAGTGAGAGATCCAGAGATAAATAAGTTCTGAAGATCATGATACTCCCCAGATAAGTCTAACTGATTCAAAAATGCTGGTCTTACACTCATCTGAGATCATACAGGAGGTAACAAAATTAGGACCAGCTTCAGTCAGGAGTGCTATAGAGTACACTTGTGCAGGGTTGAAGATAATGAGCCAAACAATCCTGGAAGTATCTCACATTGGGGAAAGTCTAAGAACCTGTGAAGGTTATTCTTTGATGCCAGCTTGGCTGACTTGAGAGACCCTTAGAGGTATAAAGCATAACACTGGATGAATCTGAGTGGGTCATGGGAGCATGATCAAGGGGATGACATTGGGTCCCCAGCCCCTTCTCCTCAGTGCTCTTCCTCTTCTCTCTACTTCCTGCCTGCCAGGAAGTGACCCGCTTTCCCCCACAATGAAGTAACTAGCTTTCTGCCATTGTGTCCTTCCACCATTATATTGGTACCTGGTTCCAAGGCAGTCTCTGAAACTGTGAGCCAAAATAAACCTCTCCTGCTGTAAGTTGCAGGTATCAGATATTGTGTCCTAGCAACAGAAAGCATGTAAATACACAGCGTGTGTTTGAAAGGCCAGTCAAACATTCCCTCCTTGATCTGAATTTTAGAACTGACTTCTGTTCATTGAGGTTTTGCAATAAAACTTAGGAAGGGGAATTCAGTCATCACTTTTGATTTAAATTGAATTTCAATCATTTATGTTCATTATCAACCCCACTCTCGTCTTTAAGTGATATACCTTTTACATTTTTGCTATCATGTATTATTTCTTATTATTTCATGTTTATACACATAGTTTTTAAAGTCAGACCAAAAAACATTAGATAGCAATACATTCTTTTCTTTTCAATACTAGCATGTGTAACAGTTTTTCCTGGGCAATAGAACAGACTAACACAGAAGGCAATGGTTAGAAATCAATTAGTGCTAGACTGATCTACATGAATTTAACTAAGCTTGATTCCAGGTGAACAAGGATTACATTTAGGTCACCTTGTATTAGTTCTTATCTTTCTGGGACCAGCACACAAAGCATGTCTTTCTTATAGCAATGACAAATACATGAAAGGTAAACCCAGGTACAGTTTTAGCCTATGATAGAATCACATCTCCTAATAGTCCATTGGCCACCAAAACCCTATGAATAGGTCCACCAAACACCCACATCTTACAGACTGTAAGACACAGGCCCAAAGAATTCAAGGTAACTTGTCAAAATCCACATAGCTAGGAAGCAGAAGAGCTAGAAATCTACCAAAACATAACTGTAAAACTATGATAATGGAAAAAATAAATATCACAATACAGAAACACAAGGAGAATACTGTAGACACAGGGTGTGGAGTCTAGTCAAAGAAGTTTCAGACAGATGGTAGTAGATGAACTGGATCTTAAAGAATGTGTAGAAATCTGCCAGGTGTTTGGGTTCACAGAAAATGCATGGATAGCCTGGCAAGAGAAAGAAAGCCATCCAGAAGAATTGAAGCACTGGGTTCATTCAACTATAGAGAATGTGGCAGGAAGTGATAGGAAATGAAAGGAAATGAAACTCTGCAGGTATTGGGAAGCCCTGTTACCAGGCAAAGAAGCTTTGGCTTTGTTTTTCACAGGCAAGATACTATCTAATTGAACCTAAGATTCAGAAAGAATATGTTGATGGCAAAGTAAAGAAGATGAGTTTGAGCGCGATCTTAAAGAAACTAATCATAAATGCTATCAGGACAAGCAGATGCTACCAACCAGAGAGGCAGGCCAGGTGAGCTCCCGGAACCCAGAGTGAAGCCTGAAAATGGAGGGGTGGTGCCACCCCTGGTCAGAGCAGCACATGTTGCCACGCTGCTGAGTCAGCCTAAAGATGTGGACTTTATAAATCTGGAACTTGTAAATATCTTGACTGTAAAGGCTTATTTCCGTTGATCTTTGCTATCCCCAATGTTATCTAAACTCAGAAATCAAATGCATAATCGCTCTCTTATCCTCACCCTACAAGTATATGAGAGCTCTTATTTTTTCAAATGGAAGATCAGACAAATTCAGGTTGCATGAGATCTGCTAGCAACCAATTCAAGCACTTGAAAAATGCTTGCCAGCGTACACAATTATAGACACACATATATATACAAGCAAAGAAATAGATGTACACACATTTGTGTATGCATACATGTGCACATGCAACACATAAATGCAGTGGCAGCTGCTGCCATCACAAACTCCTCACACCTCAGGGTTATCTGAGTAACTCAGGAACCCTGAGCTTCTTCATGTTTTCACACATTCTTCTTGGAACTGACCAGAAAAGCCGTTGGTAAGCTATGGTCAAATTCAAGTCTCCTGTACTGGCTTTTTCACATGATTTGATTGCCAGTACGCCAGAATTAGCCTTAGAAAAGCAGTCAAGGTGGAGCTGTGCAGCTTCAGACTTCAAAAGTGGAAGACAAGCTTTGTGGTTTGATCCACCAATGAAAATATAAAGACAGGAGGGAAAAGGAAATGTCCCCTGGGAATGGTTTAGTAGCTGAAACCCTTAAGCCTGATGTTGATTTTTCTAATAACTAAAACTTATCATCTGTTCTTCTATTCTTCCGTTTAGATAGAAAACTATCTCCTTTCTCTATTCTCTACAACTACCCTCCTGAGTACAAAATGCCACACACATTACTTTTATTCTTCATCTTCTGTTTGATTTTTTCCTCACCGGAAATGTCCCATTTCCTCCCACCAGCCACTTCTTCACAATGGAAGTTGCAAATACATGTGGGCAGTTTCTTAATTATTTAACACATTTGTAGACAATTTACCGGCTTGAAGAAAGTATCTTCTAGGGCTCTAAAAGGGCTCTTCTGGAAGCTGAACTTCTCACCTTACTCTCCAGCCCTGATCCCTGGGGAGTTTAAAATGGAATACTTCTCTCTTCATCTGGCCCCACAATTCACCAATCTGATTTGTCACATATGGCTAAAGTCACAGGACTTGGTTCAGAAAAGTTTCCAGCTAGATCTTTGCAGCCCAAGAATATAGCTCTAGTTTATAGTGGCTCATTTTTAAGTTTAGCACCAGGAATTCAAACAATTATCCAAACATCCTTCCTCCAAACTATTTATTGTGAGTAACCTTTATTGTGAGTAACAAAAGTTGAATTTAACTTAACTGTTTAAGACATCTACAAGGACTTCAGACAATTTCTGGAGATAATAAACTAAGTCCAATAAATATTTATCATATACTTACTTTTTGCAAGACACTGGTCTGGAGCAAAGGTGAACAAACTGATACTGTAAATAAAATTTGATTGCAATGTAGGTCCTTCAATTATTTATGTATAGTCTATGGATGCTCTCAAACTAAAATAACAGAGTCCTGTACTTGTAACAGACCACCCAGCCTGCATAGCCGGAAGTATTTACCACCTGGTCCTATGTTAGATACCAGATATTTTGTACCAAGCTGCCTGGAGAATCTACTAGTTATCATGGTATTCATTGCAAGGACTGAGAATCATTAAAATCTATAGCTCTTTTGGGACTTCTCTCTAAGACTTCAGAATCTCAGTATCGATATTTTTTTTATATCGCTACCTACCATTTTAATATTTTGCAGCACTGTAAGCTCAACTCCCATCTCACCATCACCACCATATTAACTTCTCTTTCTGTAGTGTCTCCTGCCTCACTGAAGGCATTACTACCCCACACCCTAGAATGTGTTATTAGTCACCTGGAAGCCATTCGGGGTCTTCTGTCAGCTCCACATGTAACTGTCATGAATCAAATCTGTCTCTTCTGTCTTATGTTTGCTGCCACATAAACCTTTATGTGCTGCCTAGACCACTGCAAAAGTTACCTCTATCCTCCTTAGGAGTTCCCTCCAGCCAAGGGACAAGAGAAGCACAAGATATATAGCTTCTCATGCAATTTGGGAGAATAGCTCTTACAACACTAATGTAACAATCACCTCCTACCATGCTCCAGGCAGAGTTCTAGGGCATTTACATATGTTAGTCTTTTGATCCACATAATAAGTTCTACCATCCCCATCTGTCAGATGGAGAAAGTGAGTCTCAGTGAAAACTGACTAACACGCCCAAGATCACAAGCAAGCAAGGAGTGGAGGCAAGATGTAAATGCAGGAAGTTAGCTGCTTATCCATTGATCTTGCTGTAGTCACCAGCACTGAATCCAAAGTCAGGTTGGGTGAAACTTCCTCATAGGGAGGGCTCCTCTTCAGAGAATCCAACAATTATTTTCCCAGTGGGTCTTACCCTGCCATATCATCAGGAAGGCTAAGCACTGCCAGGCTTTCCCTCCATTGTCAGCAGTAACACCCAGGCCTCAACACTGAAATAAAAACTAGATGTGCATAGCTGCATTGTGCAAGGAAAATAGGACGTTAGCATGGGACTTGAGTAGTTAAGGCAATTACAGACTCTAAGCTGGCTTTCTCCTGTATTTGTCTGAGATGAAATCAATTACTGAGTTGCCTTTCTGCTCCCAGATCTGTCACTCTACAAGCTTTAATCATGAATAGCAACACACTTAAATATTGAGCAAGTGCCCTGCAGAGCGCTAAATATTGAAAGCACACACAAAAGGTCATGGTCTCAATCCCCTTCCTCCTCCCTGGAATTTGTAGTTTAAGAGGCAAGACCCCAAGACTGCACTCTTGTTAAATATGGCCTAAAACTATAGGTGTTCTTGCCCTGTTTCTGTAACAATGACTCTCTCTTGCCTTAGTTGGTTATAATCAGAAAGAAAGTCAACCAAAATGACATTGTCAATTCATTTGAATAAAATACATTAGGAACTTACTTTATACAAAGCTTTGTGTTTGGCATTAAAAATTCTAAGTAAGAGGGTCAAATAATCTCCATCTTTAAGAAGTTTTCTAGGATGAGGATATATTATATGTCTCCGTATATTTTCTGTTGCTATAACAAAGTATCAGAGACTGAAAAGCTTATAAAGAAGCTTATTTTGCTCACAGTTTAGAAGGCTAAATGTCCAGAATAGTGTGATCCAATTGCTTCTGCTTCTTGTAGAAATCCTCAGCTGCATCACAACACAATAGATGTCATAACAGCAAAAAGACACCTACAAAAGAGTAAGAACACAGCCATGTAGTAAGACAGAAATTTAAAGATGGTTGAGAAGCCAATTTTGCTCTTTTATAACCACCCTCTCTTAGGGAACTAACTCACTCCACAGGAGCAGCATTAATTCCTTCTGAGGGAAGTGTCCTCAATGACCTAAACACTTCCACTAGGCCCTACCTCATATAGGTTTCACCACCACTTAATATCACCGCCCTGGAGACAAGGGTTCCAACATAAGAACCCATAAGGGACAAATGACATCCAAACAAAGGCCACTATTTAATGCCTGTGAAAGGTCAACATAAGAGAAATAGCAGTCCACAGCGAAGGCACTGTGTTCGGCACTCTGAGCCTCCTGCCACCTTGTATAAGCATCATAACCCAGCAAGGCAATGATTGTTAGTTCCATTTTAAAAGTGTTATGCCACGCCCCCGCCAAATAAGGCGTGACAAAATAGGGACTGAGGTCCCAGACAAAAGACCCCTGTGCTTGAGGCTTGAGGCTCCCCAGGCCTAGAGCCTGAGTTGAGTATGCTTCACCAAGAGATACACAGTTAGCCCAACAATATATAAAAACAAGCCACTTTCTCCCTTCTAAACTATTCTGTTTTTCCCTGTAAACTGTTCTGTGCTTTCTCACCAAACAAAAATAACATAAACAAAAAACACCTTATTAGACATAATAGTCTCAGCTAAAATAAAATTAACATGGCCACCTGACAAAAATACATCAACAAGTAAAAAAAAAAAATAAATTAATGTTTACATAAAATCTATGGGAACAAGGTTATAAAAATAACAAAAATCCATTTCCTTAAAAAAGTTGTGTACAAAACACACTGATCTACAAAGATTTTTATGGTCATGAAAAAATCATCACTGTCTCACACAACCTTACACAATGTCAAAATGATTAATCACTGCTCTGTTTCTATTCTTGTTTTTTCCTTAAACTTTTGTCAACCTATAACAATCACCCTTATTTTACAAAGCTAAAAAATCATGTATAAAAAAAACACAAAAGGCCTAATAAATTTACAACAACATCACAACCTCTCTTGTGTTCGTGTGTTGTCTATCCATTCCGACTCCGTTCATTCCTGTCTTCGGCGATCCCGGACCCTACACCACAAACAGTCGCCAACAGTGTTAAGGTTACTGAGAGAAGTTAAGAAACCTCCTTTTAATGAGAATAATGTGAGCCTGGGCATCTCAGGCAGAGAAAAGAGCAGGATCGGGTGTGCACCCTGGAGGAAGAAAGAGGGAATGTGATTCAACTTAAACCTGAGCACAGGTGGGGGTTTCGGCTTGTACTAAGAGACCCTATCATTTGCTGGCTACTCACTAACCACATGATGGCTACTGCCCCCCAAATTTATTACATTTTCAGATATTAAAAGGGATCTTAGAGATCTCTGGATTTTTCTGATGTTTAAATCAAATCATGTTCATCTCCCTCCAAACTGCTCCTAGAATCATTTTCAGTACAACAATATCTTGAGCCATTTTGCACCAAGCAAGCATTGACTTCAGGGCTGACTGCTTGTCCTTGCAATGGTTCTTCATGCTCTGCTAATGGAGATAGCTGGATTCAGCAACCCTCCAGTTAATTACTTCCCCCTTCAAGAACAGTTACTGCCTCACATCTCACCTCATCAAAGGAGAACCAAATTGGTTTGCTGGGATTCGACTGGGATTGATATGTGGCATGTTGCATTCATAGAGGGTTTGAAGGACAGCCTTTAGAAAGCATGCTTCTATTTATTGCCCTAAAGAGACAAGCAAGGTTAGAGTGGGAGAAAGGTTTTAGAAGTGATCCAGCTCACAGTTTCAATAACAATGCACATTTCCAGAATGTTCTGATGATGCTTTATGAACCAGAAGGCTCAAAGGCATTGGGGGAAGTGAGTATGAATCACGAGGTGGATTTCCAAAGTCCCTGGAATGATGTGTAAAGGTGACCTCAAAAGTCAAAGGATTCAGATCATTGGTTCACAACAGAATAAGATCAAACAAGATCAGCCCCAATATTTTAAAACTGAAGATGTTGAAGCCCAAGAAGTGCAGGGACTGAGCCAAGGTCACACAGATGGTTGGCCATGAGACAGGATGACAAGGATCTGGATTTCCTGCTCAGCATCAGATTGTGACATCATGCTGCCTTGTAGGAGAATATGACTAAGAACAAACAGTAAAGACGTTAAGTTATTAAAAACCTGACTATGGGGACAAGAGGCCAGAGAAGGCTTCAAGGAAGATGTAGAATCATGTGAAGTGAGCTTTGAAGAAAATGTAAGATTTAAATGGGCAAAAATCAGAGGGCATTGCAGAGAAAGGGGATGCCCTCTACCTGCCCAGAATGTTCCAAGCCTGGCATCTCAGTATCAGAAAAAGAAGTAAGCAGATTCTTGTGGTGAAAAATTGCTACAGAAGTAAAATTAAATCCCCCTTCTGGGAAGAAACATAAGCTCTTATAGAGACAAGAAATCTAAACCTTTGTGATCCAGCTTAACAATTTTAAGAAACCAACAAGCTCCTTGAAAGGTTGAAGAGAGAAGGAAGAAAAAATTCCCCTGTCTCCCGCCTTAAAGGATGAATGTTCCTTGTTGGCAACACCCTGAGGTTTTCATCCCACTGCAGGACAGCCTGGGATCAGACAGTTCCCTGTGGCATGGAAGGGACCAAATCCAGATTCCAGGGTGCTTTAGGCATTCACTGGTGGATAATGGACAGAAAGAGACCTCAGTCACCCTCCCTAAGCTTATTGGGCTCATGAGCCCATCACCAGTCTCCATCAGCTAGAACAATGTGGGCAAAGACAGCAGCTAACGTTAGAGTCATACTTATAAAATGAGTCTAAGTGAGAAGTAGAGAACCTACACCCAACACAGAATGATGCCAAGGATATAAAACATATACGGGGGAATTAAAATTGAAAAGAAAAATAAACAGTATCCTGTCAGTGGGATGATGAGAGTTTTCCATATTTTAAGATAATCTTTGCCAGAATTATATATGACGTGAGCCAAGGATGTAGCTCAATGTTACCACACTTGTCTGGCAAGTGCAAGGTCCTGAGTTCAATCCCCAATAATGCAAAAAGAAGAAAGAATTATATATGGTTTAAATTATAAAAAATATTCTACAATAGCTTTTCCATGTGTACTTGCCTTGCTCCCTAACTTAACTCAAATGTACACTGTGGTAAGAAGTAGACAGTTTTTCTTTGGCTCTCACTTTCCCACTACATCCCCCTAATTTACTCATTTTATATCCTATATTATCTCCCCCAAGCTTAATTTTGTATTCATTATCCAAAATGCTGCTTCTCTCCCTTTTTTTTCCTAATATCATCCTCCCCTAAATATACCAGATATTGGAGTTTTTCCCGGTGCTCAGTAATACAGTAGATTATCTGATAAGAAGGACACTTGTATAGATAGATTGCCCCTGAAATAATACATTCTCTTATATCTAGATAACCTCCAAACATGAAGGTTGCTGCCCCATACAAACATACATACACACACATAAACACACACACACACAAACACACAAAAACACACACACTACCCTCTTTTTATATATGTGTTGGACTTAGTAACTGCTTGAAAAATGCTAAAAAAGAGAAAAAGGAGTGGAAATGACATTGTAAGAATCTCACAACTCAGTCTTGGCTCTCTTGCAGTGCTCACTATAAGATGCTACACTCATTGTTGGCATGCTATGAGAAACCCAAGCCACATCGATAAAGGCCAAGGATAGGTGGTCCATTCCAGTTAACAGGTGTAGTTAACAAGTGTCACTACATGAGTACATCTTAGATACCTAGTCTGGCCAAACCTTCAGATGACTTTGGCCTTAGCCTCCTTATGACTTAAAACTTCATGCCAGAACTTAACACAAAATATACAA
This sequence comes from Petromus typicus, assembly GCA_004026965.1. NCBI lineage: Eukaryota > Metazoa > Chordata > Mammalia > Rodentia > Petromuridae > Petromus > Petromus typicus. The sequence goes on along the minus strand of PVIR01000051.1, from coordinate 6,390 downwards.
CTCATTCAATGCTCATTCAATCTGCAGAACCAAGACATTATTTTAAGACATTAATTTTTCTGGTAAATTGTAATGTAGCAGTAGGGAAGAACATTCTAAAGAACTTTTTTTAAATTTGAGTGACAATAAAATTTGAATTTCTAAAGTTTTCAATTTAGTTAAAGATTCTAGGAAAGACTACTCTTCTGTTCATTGATTTAATCTTTTCTTGATTTAAGAACACTACTATAGAAGTCACCATTCTAGATACAATGGAGAATGGAAAAGCATATCAGAAGCAGCCCATGCAAAAATATTATTTCAACAAAGCCATCATTCATCACCATGTTACATAAAGGTAGCAAATGGCTTGAATTTCATAGACCAAATGGGTAATATTGGAATGTGTGTGTGTGTGTGTGTGTGTGTGTGTGTGTGTGTGTGTGTATGTATATTTGGATGAAAGGTCATTAAAGAAATGACAATAGTCAGGATCACTAATTCAAGACTGTAGAAAGAAGGCTGGAGATACAAGAGAAAACTTTTCAGCTTGATTAGGAAGTAAAGATTCCCAAAAGGAAATGCTGGCAATAAGGCTGGGGACATAGCCTGGCACATGACTCTTTAGCAACTTTCCCTGAGTGAGTGTCCTCTGAGCTACACCATCAGTATATTCCTAAAGGCCATGGCCACTGTAATCTATAGTCTTTGCTCTAGACTAGTCACCAGTTGTTCCAAGCTGCAAGTTCATTGCTTTGCAAAGAGACTAAAGAATGTAAGAATCAAGTGTAAATAAATGCCTAAGAAATTCAAAGTGCACATTTTTTTGTGGAGAGTTCAGCACCCAGTGCCTTGAGGAACTGTTCACACATTCACCACCATTACTGCTGATGATCCCACGCAGGCATTAGGTGGGGGAGTGTGATCACAGCTCAAGTTAAGGAGGGAAGGAATCAATCTCATTTCAACCTCTACGGAAAGGATGACACTGGAGGTGAATGAGGGTCTTGCCCCCAAAGCACTAGCTGACCTGACCTCTTACCTCTGTTGTTAACTTCCAGTGTGAACTTGGGTAAGTTGCTCTCCTTTAAAGAGCTTCATTTTCTACATCTGCACAATAGAGATGCTTCCTAAGGATGCTTTGCATTCTGACACTTCATGATTTGTGAGAAGAAACATTAAGTGAAGTAGATAAAAGGGGTAAAATTGGAACTGTTTCTCACACAGCTACCATCAACTTCGAACTCATCTGTGAAATTCAAACCAAGTTCTGTCATCTTACTTATTGCTGGTGTGAAGCATGGTTAAGATTTAATATCAAGCCTCATACAGTTGTCTTTTCCCCCCAGGACACTGGGAACCATGGCCTAAAGTTTCTCCCTATGTATCTTATTCCTTAGGCCAAGCTTCATAATTGCATATTTAAATGTAATACATGCAAATTTAGCCTCATGAACAAAATTGTCTCAGAATTCACCAGGAAAGAGAATTACTCTTTATCAAATTTTCTTCTCTGCCTTCTTCAGAATATAATGTAACTTCATTTCACTGGATAATAAATTTACTTCAGTGAGTTGGAAAAACAATGTTCAGCCTCTCATTAATATTTAAATAGCTCATTAAAAGCTTGTATTTTAGTCTATACAAGAAATCCATGAAGCTTATGATAAAATGAATTATCAGTTCACTGACTTATGAGTTGAGTACCTTCAACTTTTTAAGTAGACAATAGCAGTATTATATTTAAGATCTCATAAAATGTTATCCCAATATCCTTAGTTGTGAACATTAAGATGCCCTTTCATGTATAACAAGGGCCCCCTGCATTGGAAGTTGAGGTCCACCAAGAAGAGTCATATTTTCTAGCATTAGGATGTAGCTGGCTCATGCAGCTTCAGAAATGCTGGTTTCTCCACATCTTTAGGGTTCTATCTTACTTCTCAGCTGAAAGAGTACCAGGAACCAAATCTCTGTCTTGCTGACAATGACATAGGATTCAAAGCATACAAAAATGGTTGTCACTTAGGGTCCCCATGCTCTTAAACTGACTTGTGGGAAGTATGGTGAAATGTGATCTTAAGCAAAGATAACTTTGGACCCCTTCTTGTGTTGTACATCCTAATATAATGAATGGATTTCCTTTCCTTGCTCTTCTGAAAGGGTGAGAGTTTGAGTGAGCAAAGGCTTAATTTGGAGGAAAGACAACTGTGAAGGACAGCCTAATACTTTATTCCAAAAGTCCAGAGGCAACTTAACAGACACTGCAGCCTGACTGTTTGGGCTTGAATCCCAGCTCTGCCACTCATTAGCAATGTTATGCCCAGGAAGCCATTTAATATCTCTGCTCATTAGTCCTCTTGTTCATAAAATAAGGAGAATGACAATCTTTGCCACACGGGGATGGTGGGATGGTTGAATGATATCACACTTCTTGGAATGTTTTTTTCTGTTTGTGATCTTATTACCATGGAGACAAGAACTCTTTAACTATCAAGATAGCCATAAGATTGAGCTGGTTTCATACCTGCTGACCTCCTGATAGACAGGCCAGCCCACATCAATTTAACATTTCTAGGTTGGCTCCACTGAAGAATTACACAGGTCATGAATAGCTCCTAGCTTCATTCCTCCTAAGTCAGGGAAGAGAAGTAGAAACTGAGGGAGTAGAGAGTAGTGCCTAATATATGCAAAGCAGTGCAGAAGATCATTCTTGGTTTCAGTCCCAGCCCATCTTCCATTATATATTTGGTCCCTTTTGGTGTTGTCTTGTCTGTCTCCATGATCCATCCCTGTTACAGTTCGGATGAGCAGTGTCTTCCAAAGGTTCATGTGTTGAAGGTTGGTCACAAGCTAATGGCACTGTTGGGAGGTTGTGGGAACTTAGGGAACAGGGCCTAGTTAAAAGTAGGTCACTGGGGGATATATATCCTTAAAGTGCCTACTGGGATCCTGGCCTATTTCTTACCCTCTCTTTATTGTCTGGCAACCATGAAATGAGCAGATCCTCCACCATTTGCTACCATCTTCACCCAGTGCTGCTACCATTATGATTGGCTTCACTGCAAGTCAACAGGCATCAAAGCCAAGCAACCATGAACTGAAACTGCTGAACTTAGGAGCCAAAATAAATCTTTTCACTTCATAAATTAATTGTCTTAGGTGTTTGTTATAGTAATAGAAAGCTGCCTAATCTACTCCCCAAGCTGACACCTCAATACAATGAAGTCATTGCCCCGTCTCCTACTCTGAGAAAATAGACAGAGATTTCCAAAGATGCCTTCCAGAAGTCCTGATTTGCGATCACCCAACTTCTTAGCATCTGGACCTGTCACCCTAAACCATGCTTTATCTTACAGGGCTGAGATCTTCCTAAGTCTTAGCTCATTCCACTCCATATGTGCCTCTGTCCTGAGGCAAGATGATGGCCCTGCACATCCTCATTTCTGGAATGTTTACCTTCCTAGGTAATCAAAAGCTCCTAAGAGCTCATGGATCACAGCCACATACATTTATCCTCTGGTAAGTTTAGGTGTTTTTAAGAGAAACTCTGAGATGAAACTATACTAACTCTTCTGCTTTTACCAAAATAACAGCATGCATTTTCTGGATTATGTCAGCTCAGTGAGCTGTCAAAAACACTTGAGAGGAATCAAATGTTCTTCATGGATGGTGTGGGCTCACATTACACACACACACACACACACACATACACACACACACACACACACACACACACACACACACACTGCTCTTTAAATCAGTGCAGAGTAAAAGTCGTGAAAAGAAAAAATATTGAAGTGCAGAAAGAAAAGAATTTTATATGCACTCACCCATTTTTCCTTCTAGTGAACCTGAACAATTCAGTTGAGCCCTGATTCTTATCCTCATGAAGCTAAATAAAACATTTTGCCATGAGAACTCAGTAACTGCTGAGTGAGCAAAAAGGAGAAGGGACTCTACTTGGAGCTTTTCCTGCTTTCTTGTCTCAGCAGTAGTTAATAGGCCATTTTGGAAATACCAAGGGACACAGAGTGACCTCCAACATTTGAACTAAAATGTGAATATCTTATAGAGTTCATTACTGAATTTTAGGCAGGTGAATGAAAGCCTTCCCACATCACAGCCTCTCATCAGCTGTTTCCTGACTTACTGATGTTTTCTTTCACTATACATGCTCCCTTGAGAATTAAAACCAATTGAAAAGAAGAATACAGAGTTTCTACTTAATTAAATGTGTTTCGTATAAAACTAGAACTCATCGCTAACATACACAAACATAAGCATTAAGTAAAATTATCATAAATGCTGTATTTAAACTGAACTGGTTATTTCAAACCTAGGAGTATTAATATATTAATATAAATATTTTACTCACTAAACTTTAACTTTCTGGATTGATCACTTAAACAAGTAACTCTTATGTTAGAGATGTTCCCAGACATTTTGAGAATCTCTTGAAAGCCATCAACTCCTCCCTATAAATATGTAACCATAAACAGTATTTTGCCTATATTTTGAAGTTGTGCATATTCACCTCCAACCTCATTCATGACTTTCCTTTTTATTTCTTCTCTCTCCCATAGTCTATGAAATCAGAATGAGAACAGCTGATTTGGTTCTCTGACTTGACTACAGCTTAAAAGCTGTCTCTTCTTGAATTTTTTAACATTAGTGTTTGAACTAAATTTCTTATTTAACACAAGCGATGTTTTAGAACCTCAGGTATAGGAATGTGTTGTATGAAAGGGACACATAAATTTTCCTTTGTTATGACTTTCACTGGCTTAGCAAGGATTTTTTTTTCCAATTTAATAAGACAAGGGCCTTTATCTGCCTTCTACTTTCTCTATCCCTTATAACATTTTTTAATCTTATAAGCCGAGAAAACCATTAAAAGAGTAAAAAGATCTTGCTGATCATCACAAAAACCCATGATTTGCTTTCCTCTGGCCCAGAGGGTTAATTTTACATTCTCTTTGACCACAATATTTGAAATTCTTACAGACGTTTCTCGCTGATGGTGTGAAACATGAGTGTATATGTCTAATCTTTCTCATTAAAAACACTCTTGTGACTTAAAATTCTGTGGCTTTTGGTGTAAATCCCCATCAACCTGAAAAGGTGACAATATATATTTAAGAAACTAGACAAAGGGTGTGAAACAGATACACTCTTTCTGTTAGGCTGAAAAGGCTTAAAATCTGATCTCTAAAAAGGTTATTCATATATCCCAATAAGGCAGAAAATAAAACTCTGAGCATTAACTTTCTCATCTCTAGAAACAAGGCTGCTGGTAACAATACTAACCTTGAATGATTGCATAAGGATTAAAAGACACATGTATGTGAAGATTCTGGCTCAATGCCTGTCAAACAGCAATAGAAAGCCCTCCAGAGGGGCTCAATGGCAACAACTCCAGAACCGTGGACAGCTCCCATGGTCAGCCATATTGGAGATGGTCTTTCTGTAGTGTGAAAGCTAGCTCATGAGGTGACCCTACTCCATGGAGAAGTAATTAATGATTTTTTTTTAATTTTTAATCTTTATTGGTACATTACATATATGTATCATGATTGCACTCCATAATGGGGATTTGTACCAGTATAAGACACAACTTTTCATTTTTTCCCATAGCCCTACCCACCCTACCACCCCCCCATATACATACAATTTGTTTCCTTACTTTTTTGTTACAATCTCAACATTGTTCCCCTTCTTCCTATTTTACATTGAGCATTTTCTATTTCACAATATATAACATACAATTCTAGGACTCATTTACATCTTTATTTTCTCATACGAGAGAAAAGATGTGATATGTACCTACCTGTGCCCTATTTATTTCACTTATGAGGATATCCTCAAGGTATGGCCACTTAAGTAGAAATGATTCAAACCTATCATTTTTTGTGGCAGAGTAATACTCAATTCTGTAGAAGAACCACAGCTTTTTTATCCAGTCTCCAGCTGATGGACACTTGGGTTGTTTCCAAGATGTAGCAATCACAAATTGGGCTGCTATAAACATGGGTGCACATATGTCACTGTGATATGAGTCTTTTAATTCTTGTGTGTATATACCTAGCAGGGCAATGGCCAAGTCAAATGGGACCTCCAATCCTAGCTTTTTGAGGCATCTCCAAACTGATCTCCACAGGGGTTGTATGAGTCTACAGTCCCACCAACAGTGGAGAAGGATTCCTTCTTCTCCACAGCCTCGCCAACATTTGCTGTTGGCTGAATCTGAAATGGCAGCCATTCTATGTGGAGTGAGATGAAATCTCAATGTTGTTTTCATCTGCATCTCTCGAATGACTAATGATGTTGAGCATTTCTTCATATGCTTCTTAGCTGCTCTTACTTCTTCCTCTGAAAAATATCTGTTCATTTCAGATGCCCATTTTTGAATTG
>PVIR01000050.1:297949-339245 GCA_004026965.1 Petromus typicus | reverse complement strand
TCCCCACAGTCTCAACACTCAGCATTTCAAGATCCTTTTATTTGTGTCATTGCAGTAGATAAAAATGGAACTAGTCTGCTTTTATCTTTCAGTCAACTTTAGGTTTGTTAGTTCCTCATACTGTTTTTATTTTTTCTGAAATGTGTCTTCTTACTGTTAGGCTCTTGTACTTTTTCAAAATAATTTGCATGTATTATTTAAAAAATATAGCAATACAGAGAAGTCACAGATCAAAATCATATAAAGCTTAAGAATGTTCACAAGGTGGAACAGCTATATAACTACTATTCCCACCTACTTTCTCACCTGGGAGTGCATCTCATTTCCCCTCCCAGGTGCTGTTCTCTGCTCAGGGGTAAACACTATCCTGATTTCTCCCACCCTGGATTGCATTGCTTGTTTGTGAACTTTACATGAACAGGATATAGAATATCCAATGAATGCCTTTGTTTCCCTTTTTCATTATTTGTTGTGACTTGTATATGTGACTGTGATTAGCTTCAATTGTTGTATAGTATTCCACTGGCTTAATATTTATTCTAGCAATTTGTCTATTCTACTACCATTTGGCTTGTTCCTAGTTTGGCCTATTAAAAATAATACTGGTGGGGATATTTTACAGTTGTCTTCTAAAATTCATATGCAATGTATTTCTAGTGAGTAGGTGTAAATTGAGTCATGGCAAATAAACAGTTTTTATACTTTCTATAAGCCTAGTTTTAAAAATGTATACTAATTTACCCTTCCACCACTAGTTTCTAGAATTCTAGTTAAGCTATATCTTTACCACTACTGTCTATGAAATAATCAGGTTTTTTTTTAGCATTTCTGTGAGTATATTATATTATCTACTTGTGTTTTTAATTGTTTTCTCTGATTATTCTTATTCCCGGAGTGATAATGTTAAACTTATTTTTATATTTATCAGTCATTTGTGTATTTTTCATGAAGGATATCTTAAGTCTGCCCATTTTCCCATCGGGTTGGTTTACTCTTTCTTAGTAATTTATAAAGCTCCTTAATATATTCTGGATACAAGTCGCTCAATAGTTTTGAGGATTGTAAATATCTTCTCCCACTGTGTAGCTTGGTGTTCGTATCTGTCCCTCACCCTCCTTTCTTTCTCTTTCTCCTTCCTTTCTCTCTCCTCTCTTTCTGTCGCTGTCTGTCTGTCTGTCTGTTTTCACCTTTCTCTCTGATTACTAGGGTTGAGTTTATGGCCTGCACACTAAGCTACATCCCCAATTCCCCAGCCCCTTTAAAGGAGGATCTCCCTAAGTTGCAAAGTTGCCCCATCTCGGCTTGAATATGTGGTCCTCCTGCATCAGCTTCCCAGTGTGTAGAGATTATGGGTGTATATGACCATGCCTCATTCTGTTAACTTTTTTTTAATCTAAGAATTTATCTTTGTTATGGAATTGAGGTTTAAACTCAAGACCTTGCATTTGCCAGGCAGGTAGCAGCACCAGTGAGCCTCAGCCTCCTCAGCCCTGCTAATTTTTTTTTTTTTTTTTTTTTTTTTTTGAGACAGGGTCTTGCTTTGTGGTTCAGGCTGGCCCTGAGCTGAGCCTCCAACTCACATCACAGCAATCCTCCTGCCTCTGCCTCCAGAGTACTGGGATTACATGTGTGAGCCACCATGCCTGGCGCTGTGGTATGTGGTACTGATTGCTGCTGGAGTGAGTCTCCATACCCAGGATTGTATATGGCTACCGGGGTATTGAACTCAGGCCCTTGCCCTTGCAAGACAAGCGCCGGACCCACTGAGCTAAATGCCTGGCCCCAGCCCTGCTTATTTTTTAAATGCACTTCTATTTATTGATCTTTTCTTTCATGATGAGTGCCATTTAAATTTTCATTCCTCAGTGTTATAAAAATACTCTCCAATAGTGTATTTTAGATATCATATCTCCTATGGTATCTTTTACTGTATTTATTTATATTTTAGCTCATCTATATTGCTCTTTGTATATGATGTGTTATGGGTGAAGATTCAGTCATTTCATATGAATATCCCATTGGTCCAGCACTATCAGTGAAAGAAAACTTTCCCCAGTGTACTTTACAGGTGTCTTCCTTGCATGGTGATCATGTATGTGAAGGTGTTTTTCATTCTATATGGTCTTTTTGTTTATCTTTGTGCCAGAACCATTCTACTGTAGTTTTTGGTTTCTTTCTTTTTTTTGAGACAGAGTCTCACTTTGTAGTTCAGGCTGGCCCTGAGCTCAGACTTAAATCACATCAGCAATCCTCCTGCCTCTGCCTCCAGAGTGCTGGGATTATAGGCCTGAGCCACCAGGCCCAGCACTGTGGCATGTGGTACTGATTGCTGGTGGGCGTGAGTCTCCTCCACACCTGGTATTGTATGTGGTTACTGAGGATCGAACCTGGGCCCTTGCACTTACAAAATAGGCACTGGAACCACTGAGCTAAATCCCCGGACCTATAATTTTGAAATAAATAAATTTAATATCTGGCAATGACTACTTCTAGTTGTAGTTAAGAATTATCTTAGTTATTCTCAAGTCTTCACTTTCCAGAGATATTTTACAATGGTCAGTTCTCTCTCAAGAGCATTGAATTTTGATTGGTAATATTCTTCATATATTTAGTCTATATCAGGCAATGACTAAGTCATGCCATATAGTATATCCCTCCATATATTTAGTCTAATTTGGTATATCCCTCCATATATTTAGTCTAATTTCTTTCAATGTTTTGTTGTTTTTCTAGGTTTATGTCTTTTACATTTTCTGTTTTACTAGTCCTTGGCATTTGGATTTTAGACTGTTGTATTCAGTACCTTTCTAAAATTTCATTTTTTTGTTTGGTGGCCAGTAGAGAAATAACCATTGCAGTATTTTCCTACTGACTTAGTGTCTGGTGGCTTTATGGATTCACTTTTTAACTCTTTGCTCTCCTGGTTCTGTCTGCCTGTTGCCAGCACCTCCCTCTTCTAACAAACGTGGCTGTATGGAGAGCTGAGCATGAAGAGGGCAACAGGCAGCTGTGAGCATCTTCACCTCTGGGCACTTCACCCACGATCTCAGTAGCCTTTCTCGTGAGCAAAAGGGTGCCGAGCTGAAGGCCTCCCCACCCCTTTTCTACCCACCTGGTTCTTGTGCCAGAGCTGTGAGCTGTTACCCTTTGGATTTCCTCTCTTGGTGAGCAGTGGGTCAAATCTGAGCTGAGGGCTCAGGAGTAGGTGCCACTGCTCACCCTCTGCTAGCATAGACTGAGCAACTGCTCAGCTTTTGATGCCTGCACCTTCTCACTGTGGATAACTCAGAGCTCCAAGATCTGGTGTGTTAGCAGATTTCAGTATCTTCCCTTCCTATAGTCTAAGTTTTACTGTATTTGGCAGATATCTTTGTAATTCAAGCTTGGAGGATGGTCACACCCTCATTTCTTTGGTCATTGTATTCATTCTCTAGCTTTAAGTGCTTCCCTTTACTTAGATAGATTTCATGGAGTGGTGAGGAGGAAGGAGAGAAAGAGGCTTTGTCTTTGATGTTTAACTTTTATTCCCTCAGTGATAATGTTAATGATCTCCTAATGACTTGGATTCAGCTCAAATGAGTAAATATTTACTCAGAACGTTTCTTTAAGCCACCTCTTTAAAGCCTTATTCAGTGTATTCTCCTTCCCCCACAATATGTTCTACTCTTTAAAATGTTTCTTCAGCAGCTTTAAGCCAACAAGGCTCACATATGCTGACAACACTGCCAAGCTGAGAAGATGGCCCGGAAGGATGACCTTGGGTAACATCCAAACTAGCTCTCACGCCCATAGCACAAGCTTTAGGGTCTGGCATGAATTAATCATTACCTGATAGAAACTAGATGTTCTTATTGTGGTTTAGGAATCGCTCAAGTTATGTTTGGATTAGTTTTACAAGGATTACTGAGCACTGGTGATGCACTTTCACAGGCCGTCGGGTAGAGGATAAGCTGTCACCATTGAGCTGAGGTTTCTGTGTGTTGGTTGGGAAAAGACAAGGCTCATGTCTGTGTGCTGAAAGGTGAAGGCAGGAGGGAACGGGGGCTTCAGGTGCCAGAGTAGAAATTCTCAACAAAGTTATAACTAGTAATGGATTGAGCATGAGAACTTACCTTGAAACCACTTGGGATTCTTTAACAACCACACAGGCACTCAGAAGAGAGACCGGAGAAGATGAAATGTGAGGCTCCGTCCTATACCACCTCCCCCCATCTGTTTATCCAATGAGCACTTTATTTAATAGGTTAACATAGCAACGCTCTCTGATGAAAGGAAACTGGGGTTTTTCAAAGGCATATTTCGTCATTTGTGGGCAAATAATCACTGTATCCTTGGTCCATAAAATAGTATTATCTTGTAGTAGGTGGTAAGTATTTGCTCACTGAATGAAAACCTTGGCGAGCTTAGTCTACTTATGCTGGTCTGGGCAGAGTGCTTGCAGTATGGGCTGAGTGCAGTGTGGGGTGCACAGCCAGCCCTGTTTCCCACTGGCTTGGACTACTTCCAGGGTAGCTGTGTGGGTGTCATGCAGAACCACAGCATGGGGTGGGGGGAGGTACACATACGTGTAAGGACAAATGTTAGAAATGTGCTAATGATCTTCAGTAGGAACCCAGCTCCCGCTGTTGGTTCCAGTGAGTGAGGTCTGTGGCATGAACATAGCAACAGGGCAACTGAGTTATTCATTCCACTGAAGAGTCTGTGAACATTCATAAAAGTTGAGTAACTAGGATGCCACAGGATCCCCCTTCTTCTTAATTTCCATTCTGTACAAGAAACTAGATAAAAAAGTGTGTATGGAGTTGAAGGAAGTTTGGCTTTGAAAGACAGAGCCTTCACCGACTGTCCCTGGGCTGGTGTCACCTGTATGTGAGTGAAACCCTTGAACCTCTGTGTGCCCAGGCTCTGTCAGTGAAGCAGCTGCCCTGCCCATGCTCCAGGAATGCTGATTCTACTGTGCTGGTGTATTTGCTCATGTTCTGTGTTACACTACCTGATCAACTTACAAGAGGCATGTGGTTAGGGGAGCAAAGATGCCAGGTCTTCTCTAGAGACCTGTGTTGGGTCCGTCATCCTTACTCAGATTTTGTTCCTATGTGCTGTTCTGTTTTCGATCTTTCTACAGTCTGAGGTCTTTGCCATTTGTAAGGGCTTCAAGTTCTGTATAAAGGGGTGGAGTCATCCTTACAGAAACTAGCTTCTGTTCCTTTTCCTCAGGGAATGACTGCCTGGTAATAAAACTGGGCCCTTAGTCCTATCTGTGTTCCTTTATGAAGACTATTTTGTGGCACCTTGGAGTTAAAGGAAAGGCATAATTCTGGTTGATCAGTAAAAAGCTGATCAACTGATCAAGGGAGCCGGACACAAAAATTGACACAAAAGCTGATCAAGGGAGATGGGCACAAAAATTGAAAGTTTATGCCTTGGAAAAGCTTGTATTTGATGGTAGGTAACGGAGTGGAGCAGACAGATGATTTAACACATTTATATATAATTTGAAAACACATATGGATGAGGGTAAGGGATGCCCCAAGATTAGGAGCTGGGCAGCCAGGAGAGGCCTTTGTAGTGAGCTTAAAGCAGAGACTGAAGGAGATGAAGGGTTGTGGCTGGAAACCCTGGTTTAGTTTGTTCTGAGCAGAATAATGTGCCAAGGCCTAGATATCGGGAGGTCAGCAGGAAGGCCCAGGTAGCTGGGTAGGGTGAGTAGGTGTGGCCTATAGAGGAGGAGGTCAGATCATGGCAGCCTCATCTATAATGAAGACTTTGGTCTTTATGTGGAATGAGATAGAAATGAGCAACATGGCTCTCTCTCTCTCTCTCTCTCTTTGTGTGTGTGTGTGTGTGTGTGTGAATGAATATTGAGACTAGGGAATGAGCTGTGGCAGAGGGAGAGAATACAGTATTAAGAGGCATTACGTTGTCTCCCGCTAGAAATCCTAGTGCAGAAGAATCTTTTATTGCAAAGTGGCCTTGAGCCTTTTCAGAGGACAGACACGCTTTTGTCCCGTAAGCAGCACCTTAGAGCTGAGCCTGACAGTTTCTCTGAGTTCTACCTTGCTGTGAGCTACAGTTCATTGTGGGTATGGGCTTGAGTTGGGAGGCTGGTGACCATCCCTGAGGTCTTGCCAGTGCTTTGTTGTCTGCAGCTGGGCAGAGCTCAGGGTGGGTGAATAGTGCCAGGGTTCTATAGATAAACAATGTTTTTGGACCTGAGAATCCAGACCAAGGTACAGATTGTTGTAATCTGCTGGGCGCCAGATGTTGTAGGAGGAAGCATTGGCGAGTGCTGTTCCTGCTGTGCAGTGGGTGTTTGCTAGGTCCTTGGCTGGAATCTACAGAGGAGTAAAACTAGTGGCTTTTCACACAGTTTCTCATGCACTGCACCTGAACTTCAGTACTCAAGCCATGAAGCCAGCGAGATAGCCTAGGGCCAGGTGGAGGCAGGAGCTGGAAGGGCCTACTGAGCGGAGGGCAAAGGAGAGGGAAGCATCCACCGACTTGCGCCCCTTCCTGGTGCTGTGTTGGCCCTGCCTGGAGAAAGGCATAGTCTGAGGTGTGCAGACCTGGGGATTTTTGGAAAAGCTGCAAATCCAGGTTTTTAAAAAAAGTTACTTTATTTTTGTTGAATTTCTGGATTTGAAAACGTTCAGATCCAATTATGATATTTGGATAATACTGGTAGGCAAACAAAAACAGAAAAGCCTTGTGGGTTTCACCCTCAGGCAGATTCTGGTCACCTGCTTTTTGTAAATTCTGCTCTAGACAGGTAGAAAGTTAGCTAGTATCCTGCAGCTGAGGACAAGTCATCTCCCGGACTAAACAATGTTTAGTGGATTTGTTTTTGAAACAGCCTTTACCTCTCCACTGAATTCAACAATCTGTCACTAATTTTTATAATACTTGGTAATCTTGTTTGAGTGGGACACGGCCTGGAAGCTCCTGTTGAAGTGAGTTGAAATACAGATTGATTTGTACCCCTTCTTAGTTCCACTTCTGCTGCTGCCCAGGTCCCAGAAGCAGGGGCGCCTGCCACAGAGACAGGTGATGGAAAAAGGAGCCTTGCGAGTAGATCAGTTCTGTGGCCGAGGGAGGCGGTTGCCAAGCGCCTGAGTGATGGAGGTGGTCTAATTAAAGTAGGATTGATTTATTAACAGGGCTTTACAGTCACATAATTTAACAACTTGGAGGTGTTATGGGGCCTGGGATATTGCTAAAGAGTGCTAAGGCTCAAGATAATTATTGCCTGACTTTGGAGAGAATGACAGATGGGTCCTCATTGTTGCTGTAAATGTGGCCTGCAATTGAAATAGAATTCTTTGTTAAATATTGTTGAGGGCGCTCGCACTGATCCTGGGCTGTCTTGCTGGCACACTCTGCATTTCCAGTGCTCTTTGTCTCAGCCTTTCACCACAACCCTCCCTCAGAGCCTGCTGCTTATTCAGCTGCTGGATTTGCATTTGGCTTTGCCTTGACAATGAGCTGCCTGGGACCTGTTCATTTTCCAGCTGTCTTTCTATTTGATTTTGAGTTTCCAGTCAAGATGCTTTTTGGTCTGTTATGACTTAGTTTAAAAAAAAAAAAGATCTGGTTTTTAACCAGACCTGTATAAATATTTATTTAAGACTTCTGTTGTTTTTTGTGCTTCTGGGAGTAGAGCTATTAGCACTCCCCTGGACACGTAAATGAAAGTGGAGGATAAGATGAACAAAGTCCTAGAGGACCAGAGGCCTCGGACACTGAGAGGAGCATCTTGCTTGTGTTCCACTGCCCGGCTTGCCTGGTCTTCACCACACTCCAGTACTGCCCCTGGGCATCCTCCATGACCCCTGTGAGCAGTGCGACACCCGCTCATGCAGACAATTTGTCCTGTGAAGGTGGATTTCAGAAACTTGGGCCTAATAAAGATATGTAGGGTAATATGCTCTCCTGTCAGCTGGAAGCATTTGTGAGCTCAGTGCAGCTTCTGAAATGCCCACTGTAAGTCTGGTCAAGGCTGCTTCATTTTGGATATATTTTTATGAGTTGGAAGTTTTTTCCCCAGATAATAATTTCTCTGATTTGAAAAATACATGATTAATTTAGGAAATATGAAAAAAAATATTTAAAGATTACTCATTGTAATCATTGGAGGAAATTTTTTTCCAGTCCTCCCCAACGAGGTATTGAATCCAAAATTTAGCACTGAGCTGTTTCTTCAGCCTTTAAAACCATTTTTTTGAGATATGGTCTCGCTATGTTGCCCAGGCTGTGCTCAAACTTGTAACCCTCCTGCTTCAACCTCTCAGAGTTCTGGCGGAGCACTCAAATTGTAGTTGTTTACAGTGCTGTTTTAAAACATAGTTGACTATAAAGCTAGTCATTATGTACATCATTGTGTATCTGTCTGTATTCTCTCTCATAATGTCTTCCTCCTGCCTTAGGTTTAAGCTTACGTGGCTTCAGTGTACCAGGTTTCCTATGTAGGACCCCTCACAGTGACTTCCCATTTTGGAGAGGTTCTTCTAGAAAAGTGAATGGGTCACTTCCTCACTTTCCTTTGTCTTTGGTTAAATGTTAACATCTCAATGATGCCTTTTCTGACCTTCCCATACCCGTGGCCCCAAACATAACATCTGTCTATTATTAGTGTCATTATTCCACCTAATATACTAATGCAGACATTAGCCAATAGTATTTCTGTATACATTTCAATATAGTTATATAAAGTCTATCTCTGTACTAGGCCACCTTATTGAATATTTAAGTTGCATCCGGTGTTTTGTTATTATACCTTATATGAACCTACCATGAACCTTGTATGAAAAGTGTTTTTGTGTTTCTTAGGCATTAAAGAAAATTTTGGATGAGGGATTATCAGGTTGAGGTATATTGTTTCAGACTCATTTGGCAGCAAGTCATAGAAACTCATTTCATATTGGCTTAAACAATTTAAAGAAAATAATTAAATCTATTTGAGAAGTAGAGGGATACACATCAGACAGGCTGACTTTAGGGACCCAGTTGATGCATCAGTTTGATCTATTTCTCTTAAATTCAATGTTCACATCCCCTATTGGCTTCATTCTGAGGCCATCTTTATATTTATACATGTATGTCAAAATCACACCCTATAGCTCCTGCTTTTGTCCTACTAGCTCTGAAACTATCACTTAGGAAGGCATTTCCTCCATAATATTTTTAGCGAAATCTTGGAGGTGGATACTTCTGGCTCAAATTGGATTGTCATATTTGAATTGTTAACTTTGGGCATGGCATGGACATGATATACCATGATATATTCCCACCCACAACACCTACCCTGAGGTGCCAGCAGGTGCAGTTCCCTGCAGGATAATAATGTGATTCCCCCCAGTGAAAGGAGTGGGTATTAGGTGGGCCCCAAACATTTTAAGGACTCTGTGTTTTACGTGGGGAAAAAGAGAAAGCAAGGAAAGAGAGGAGTCCCATGAAATTTCTAAACATGATGCATTAGTTTTGGAAATGTAAGTGAAGCCTAATCAGATGGGAAAGCATTTGTGCTATGACCATGAGGAGGAGAGGTAGAAACCATGCAGCAGTCCCCAGAAAACTGAATAAGGCTCCCCAGGGCTGGGGTCACGCACCTTCATAAGCGGGTGGTGACCAGTTCTGCAAATGCATTTTTAACTTATGAGCAATGGTGATAGGCCTGGATGTGAGAAATAAATATTCTTGAATATTCCCCACATTCTGATAATTGCTATCTAAATGAAGTTGCAAGCAGAAGGCAGTTTAATCTGTTGTATTCCAGCATTTCAAGAGTATGTTAAACAGGCCTTATTACAGTGTTCTGACAGCTCAGTAGCTTCATTAGCCTCAGTTCTGTGGGCCCTGCCTTGACAAAAGCAGCCTTCATAGGAGACCTCTTCTTCATGGCTATCTAGTTGCCCCTCTTATGGGCATTGCCAATTGCAGCATAGTAGGACCCATGGCTCCTAACTTCTTATAGTCACTATTGAACGCTGGCCCTATGCTGGATTTTGGTTGTCCTCAGCCAAGTGTACATGGAGCTCCAAGGGTCCCATGCTCCCAGGGGCCTTGTGGGTCATTCTGGTCCAGGCCCCCTGTTTTCCAAGTGGGACTCATTCTTGGAATAAAGGAGGTTGGAAATGCCTTGGTAAAAATCATGAGGTTTGCTGTCTTTCTATGAGACCAGAGACTTTTGAAAACAATCTGGTCCTTTCTGTTGATTTCATTCTTATCCCAGAATTAGAATATATTATGATGATTTAGAAGACAAAGAAAATAAAGTTAGTACTCAGCATTTTTCATGAATTCCTAAAAGGCCTTCTCAACTTTCCCATTTGGTTCTTGTGATAGTGACTGTTCCTATTTAGTAGCAAGAACCAGGAAGCTGCCAAGGGTGAGGCTGTGTGGAGGGCCCTTCAGTGTATTCTTGATTCCCTATGCAGTTTTGGCATTTCCTTTTCCATGCCATCAAGAATATTCAGTTGAGATAATTCATCAGTGAATGATGTAATTGTTAAGCACTCCAGGTCAACCTAGAGCCCCACTGCTCACATTTCCTTCAGCGCTCATGGGATACAGCAACAGTAATATTCTACTTGTGCTCTAGGTTTTCCACCCACTGAGCTGGCTCACCTCACTCACACACAGGACTCTGGTAGAATTCCAGTGTTTGGAATCATGGGTACTGACTCCCATGCAGTGGGGGAAATCCCACCATTTACTAATCATTTATTTGATTAGATCACTGGGATGATAAGTTGTTTGTGTTTCTCATTATAACCAATCTTTTGAAATCTATAGCTAGCTGTGGGTGTCTGGTATCACCATATAATTCATATTCAAATATTTTAAAGCTATAGTTTACTGCTTGTAAGAGAATTCACCTTGTGGTTGCATGTGGAGGTGAGTGCTTTTCCAGCAGTGCTGTTGGTGATGTCCAAGCTGGGGAGAATAAGTAGAGACAGGAGACACTGGTCCTGTAACTCTCCTTTTGTTATCGAGGAGATGTGCAAGATGTTAGTGGGAATTAAGAGGTTTCTACTATTGATAAAAAAGCAAGAAACACAGCTAACATATTCTAAAAACAGATTGTAAAGGGAAAATCCAGATACTTTTTTGATTTGCTTCTGTGAAATTTTATTATGATTAGTTAACAAGGACTGAGGACTTACTCCAAGCCACTTAATAGGTCATTTCCATCCTCAGGGCAGTCCATCTAGAGATCCACTTGCCCTTTGCACATGCCAGCATGGGCTCTGAATTAATCTGGCTTCGGAAGCTGTGTGCTCTTGCAGCATACACCTTTGTTGTCTGAGATAGCTGCAGGTGGGAACTGTGCCCAGCTGGCTCTGGCCCTCCTCCTAGGTCAGTGAGAACAGTTCCACCTGGAGCAGTTCATGTCAAGATAAAAAACGGTGGACAGTATACCACTTCACACAGCCTTAGGAGTGGAATGGATGTCTCTGGGAGGATTTAGAATGTCAGAAACCCAGTGGTTCTAACTAGCTCCCTGTGTTTCCACCCCTTGCTTGTCTTTCTGCCTCCTGGTCTTTGTAGTAAACAGGGACAAATTTCAGTTGAACCTACACAAATGGACCATCCAAGAAATAAACTGATTTTGGTCCACTTTGGGCCAGGGGACCCCCTAGTGCACACAGCACAGCATGACTGTCTGGGTCTGTTCATGAATATTGTGGATAAGATGGGGAAAGGGCCATTGTAGTCGGTTGAATGGATGTCCACTTAGGCCCTAACCCTCCTGCCTCCTACCCATGCCTGTTCCACACTTAGAACCTCTGGGCCCTGCAGCAAGCCATCTGAATGCTTTGGTGACTGAGGTGGAGTTTTCTTTGTTGGAGGGTGGGTATAGCTGGTAAATTTGGCTTTCATTTGTAGATCCACCTTTATGGAGTCAGATTTAGGACAATTTGTGAAGCTGGATATTGCTTTGAAACAACAGAATTTGGCAAAACTGGCACCAAATTGACTTGCTGTCTAATTTTTAAATATGGTAAACATTTTAATTTATAATTCTGGCATTAGCCATCTATTGCCTAAGATAATTTGTTAGTCATTGTATACTTTATACTTTAATCTCTAGGAAAAAAAAATTTTTTTTTGCAGTTATGTTAGCATTGATGGGATTACTAGATTCCACCACTCATTATACATATGAGAAGAGTTTGGATAGTTGTAGTTTTCCCCTTAAAGTTTAATATAGTTCTCAAGTCTCTTTTCTGTCTTCTAAATTCTCAAATGTAAAAAGTCATATGATTGGTGACTACAGGTTTATCCAGAGGTTGAAAGCTTCTGAACACAGGGGAAGGGAACTTGTTGCAGATGGAATCTGGAAATCTTTTTATCATCCACTCTTTAATTTCAGATTTTTAGAAGGACAGTAAATTTTAAATTTTATTCTTTTGGACCTTTCAATGATGTTTAAAAGGCTATAACATATATATCACTATACACACAACTGAGAAAAATGAGGTTTTCAAATATTCTGAATAATATTTTCTTTCTTTTTAGCTGTCTCCGTTATGAGGTACAGCGCCTCTGCTTTTGGGTTTGCAGTAAGTAAATGTACTTTCATGAAGTTTTGCACGTTTTTCCTGACCCATGTATCTCTCCTGAACCCTCATATAAGAAGATAGCATGTGAGGGTTTAACATGGGAACCATGCCTTTTATGGAAAAAGCTTCTGTAAAAATGACAGTTTAATAGAATTAAACTGCAGCATGACCATGTTTCTCAAGTACAGATGGGAAATCCATGTTTTCGACAAAAAGTGATTGATTGAGAGAATGTGTTAGAAACTTTAGGTCATGTTTTCCTTTTGAGGTAATGGGTGAAGCTGCTATGTCTGGAATGATGCATTTATTGGTGTAGACAGATGTTGGCTGGGCTGAATCGGTTTGTCGCCCAGGTAGTGCTAGCTGGGCTCCGAGCCTATCTCCAGATGAAAGTTGCTCAGGGAAAGCTGGTTAGCTATGTTGAAAGACTGGGTCATATCTTCCCTCACTCCTTCAAGGCCATGCCCTTTCTCATGAGTTTCTAGATGAGAGTGTGACACGGTGTGATAATTGATAGAGACCTCTTGCCAGGTTCCTCCTGTGGGAAGCTAGGGTTTCCTATACCGGAGAGTACATGTGCCTCTTCCCAAACCTACTTCTGCCCTTGGTCATTAAGAACTTGAAGTGTGTGGGGCTGCAGAGTCTTTTCAGAATCTCACAGAAGATGTAGACTGTTCAGAAAAATGCACATGACCACACATCTGTACCACATGTACACATACCTGGAAATGCCTGCCGTGTCCCTTCTACCTTCTCTTTGACCTCGTGTCTCCCTCTTGCCCTTCTCTTTGAAACAAAACCTTTGACATCAGTACACAATATTGAAATGTTGGTAGACTCTCTGGACACTCACCTCCACCCCTGAGTCCAGGTAGGAAACAGTCCTCCTGAGAGCTAGCAAAGAACCCTTACCATTTAGATGAGCCACAAAACGTTGAGATTATCTTGCCTGCCACAGGAAAACCAACCTACGTATTTCCAAAGAGTGTGTTCCCCATCTCCTGCCTTGTATCTCCAGAGTGCTGGGAGCAGAGTCCTCCACACAACTAAGGGCTGTGGTACTGCTACCAGGCTAGTACTCTGGTGATCTGAGCTCCATGCTGCAGGCTCCACCATGAGGTTACGAGCAGTTGCGTGGAGACATTCAACACCACTTTTCACTAAGAGACCATTCAGATACTCTGATATACACCACAGTTGTCTTGTGTCTTCGTAGTTATATTGTATTAACTCTGAAAAACTACTAATTCTGTGTCTTCTTCTAGTTTGATGCCATCTTGGACGTGTTGTCATCGGCGATTGTCCTGTGGCGTTACAGCAATGCTGCTGCTGTACATTCTGCCCATAGAGAGTACATGTAAGTAGATTCTTATTTTTTCCAGACTTCAGAGCCCTTGCAAAGGGAGGATAGATGTTTAGGCCATCAGTACAAATCACCCTGCAGCTTCTGTACTAGTAATGAGATGAGGATCCAGGTTGCCTTTAAAGTAGTGTTGCCTTTGCTAACTTGATGCTCTGAGTTGAATGAAAAAGTTTATCTTTCCTGGTCATTTTGACTTTGGGGAATAGCCAGAAGTGGCAAAGTTCCAAGTCTAGTGAATAAGGTAGATGAGAATACACTGTAATGTATTTTTTCATGAGCTTGCTTTTCTGTTGTATGGCATGCAGCAGAAGCAGCATTCACCATATTTTTTTTATCACATTTTATAAAGATGTTCACAAAAGAAGACGTCCAAAACTGCTTCAGAAATTGTCAAGTATAATGAGATATGTACACTTGAAGTTAGGGTATACATTTTGAGGGGAATTAATGATAGTGTACCTTCTACTGTAATATTTCTTTTAAACATCCATGTATATTTTTGTTTCATGATCATGTGTGTGTATCAGGGCGTCAGGCAAGAGTTCTGCCTTGCCTCTGCAAATTTTGGGTTGATCACAAATGTAGCTCTCCCAGCTGCTCACTGAGCACATGGTGGTCCCCGGAGTCAGGTACTCTAGAGTGCACTCTTAGTCATACTCGGACACACGAAGGTGGGGGTATCTTGTTGGTGCCAGGAGATTCAGGAAGTAACGTATTTGTAACTGAAAGTGCACAGTGGAAACTTCTGGAAGGCGATGCCGTAATGGACTCACTGTTGACCACACATTTTAATTCACTTCATTTTTGGCTTTAGGGAAGGGTACACAGAAATTTCTGTTACTTGTTGAGTGTGTTAGCTTTTTTAAGAAACAAAAACTTCCCCAACTTGTGATATCACAGAGGATATTGTTTTGGACAAAGTTAATTTTAAAGTGAGTTAATTTGTTGTTGAACAACTTGAAACAGTGGTATCAAATTAAGTTTGTAAAATTTGAAATGATGAAATGATGATGGCAATGATGATCAAGTTTACATGAAAACTATTTTAACTGAAGGGATAAAGAATGAAGCCACCCAGTCTATTATGAACCTAAGAAAAACAATCCAGAAAGAGGCATGTAGAGGTATGTTCATATTTTAAGAGCTAGATACTGTCTTGTCAGCAGCTACACATTATAGTACAGTTACAATATCCCAAAATACTTGCCATTAGCAAGTATTTTACATTTGCCATGTGGTATGTCTGAAATGAAAGTGCTATGAGATACACACCGGATTCCAAAAATTAAGAAAAAAAAATCACAAATTTTAAAAATATTTATTCCATTTTGGTAGTAGAATATTTTGGATATATTGGGCTAAACTAAATGTTTTTATTGGTTCTGTTTACTTTTTAAACATGGCTTCTAGGAATTGAAAATGATGTATATCATTGTATCTCTGTATGTTTCTATATATGAGAGAATGGAATTTCTTCTGGATATACAAGAAATAAAATGCAAAGAATTACAGGGAGAAAGTTCTATTCCCTGCCTGTTTTCTTAGTTACTGATCTAGCATCTGATTTAACATTTTTTAACTATTTTTAACATATTTTAACTATTTTCAGAAGGAATTAACTTTTTTCCCAATTCCTCTCTTCTACTTTGGTTTCTTATCTGATTTTCTTTCTGTTGAAATGATTTTTATATAGATTAGTTACAAAGTCACAAATGTGGCTTTTCTATACCATTGAGATCTCTATGTGCTTTTACCAAGTGGCCTGAGGTCTTCCCAGTTGAAGATTCATGACAAAGAGTATCTGTGGTTTCACTGTTTTAATGATCCCCTAACAGGCACCATTAGAAGTTTGCATTATCCCCCAAAAGCCCCGGCTGCAGAGGTGATGCTGTGATCATTGCCAGTTTCCTGTTTATATGATAATGCCAGTGAATTCACCTGGAGATTACTAATCTAGGGATTAAGACAATACAGTTCTCTCTATTGTTGACTCTGAAGTTTTAATCTCTGGTTAAAAATTCATGAAGTTACTGCCAGTTTAGAGTCTAATGTTTACATATTAATGAGCATAATGAGTTGTGAGGAGCATAGGTAGAAAAACCATTTATGTTTGGTAAGTTGCTAGAGAACAATATTACTATTGGAAAATATCCAACTGGCTGTGATTTAAATTCTTTTTTTTTTTTTTTTTTTTGAGACAGGGTCTCACTATGTGGTTCAGGCTGGCCCTGAGCTCAGCCTCCAACTCACATCACAGCAATCCTCCTGCCTCTGCCTCCCGAGTGCTGGGATTACAGGCATGAGCCACCACGCCCAGCACTGTGATATGTGGTACTGGTTGCTGCTGGGCGTGAGTCTCCACAACCCAGTTAGGTATGTGGTTACCGGGGATCGAACCCGAGTCCTTGCACTTGCAAGACAGGCGCCGGAACCATTGAGCTAACTCCCTGGCCCCTTAACTTCTCTTATTTTTTTATGAACTGGACCCAGAAACTCAGGAGAAATTCTGGGTGTGAAGAGAATTATAGCTTCCTTGGTCTTTGCTGCTAATGGCTATGTATCTTGGTTATGGGAGGGATGGGTTGTGAGATACTCAGGGCAGATTGTGGCCTTTGTCCCACCACAGAATATATCCTAACAGTTTCTTTGTTGTTGCTTTTCTGTAAATAAACATAGTATAACATTTAACATTTTAACTATTTTAAGTGTATTGTTCAATAGTGTATATTCACATTCTTGTCAAACAGATATCCAGAGATCTTTAATGTTGCAAAACTGAAATTTTATATCAAACAATTCTGTTTCCTTTTCCTCTCAGCTTCTAATAACATTATTCTACTTTCTTGTTTATTTTAGAGACTCATAAATAGTATTTATATAATATTTGTCTTTTTATGACTGGCTTATTTCTCTTGACATAATGTTGTCAAGGCTTACCCATGTTGTGTGTGACATGGTTTCCTTCTCTCTACAGGCTAATTTTCCATTGTGTGTGTGTATGTGTATATATATATGTATATACATACATATATACATATGTATATATATGTATATATGTGTGTATAGATATGTATATATATACATATGTACGTATGTATAGATATGTATATATGTACGTATATACATATATATGTTCCACATTTTTGTGTATCCATTCATAGATTTCTTCCCCCTCTTGGCCATTGGGATGAATTCTTCCATGAATAGGTGTGCAGTTACTTCTTTGAGAACTTCTAATTCTTTTCAGTCTATACCCAGAAGTGGGGTTGGCTGATTATACAATATTCCCTTCTTATATATTTTGGGGAGTATCCACAATGTTTTCCATAGCAGCTACACCATTTCATAGCACTACCAAATATTTTTTTTTAAAGCTTCAAATTTGATTAGTCATGGAAAAGTTTTGAAAGTATCCCCTTAACAGGGGCTTTGAGAATGTGGTATAAACAAGGGAAGCTGGTTCAGCTTCAGTTAGGTAAAGTAGCTTCCTCAGGAGACAGCCAGGATCCCAGTAGGACAAGAAAGTGAGGGAACAATCAGAAGAGTTTAAGGATATGGCATCTGGGGGTTGGGTGACAGTGCTTAAGAAGGGAGGTTCAGGGCCATACAGGCTGAACAGAGGGATCAGGGGTTTAGGTGGGGGATGGTGACATTGGCCTGGTGCCAGTGAATTGCTGTGCATTGAATGCATCCACAGAATGACACTGTGTGCACAGTTACATTATGAACCCTGAGGCTTAAGTGAAGAAAACATAATGCAAAGTGAGTATGGCCCCTTCTCCTCTGCTTTAACAAGAGAGGCTCACATTGCCACATTGGCTTATGCACAGAAAAGGTCTCTGCAAGGACACAAAGGAGGCTGGCAGCAGGATGGCTTCCCCTCTAAGGGAGAGTTGGGGACAGATGGAGTGATGTTCATCTTCTAGACCAGAGCCATCCAGTGGACTCTGGGCCAACACAGTATACTCTGTATCTGTGCTGAGCTGTGTGACACCCGCGAGTGCCATGTGATCACCGAGCATGTTACATGTGGCGGCTACAGCCATGGGGGAAATGAAGTAACTTTAAAGAATTTCAATAGTCACGGTTGGCTAAAGACCTCCACATTGGAAAATGAATGCATCTTTAGACAAATTGCTCACTTTTAACTTGTTTCTTTAAAAAACTGAAGAGTTCATAAATGAAAGTGGAGGAGGAATGGAAGGTAACTTAGTGACAGAGCACTTGCCTAGTGTGTGTGAGGCCTGGTTTCAAGCTCCACCGTGAGGGGAAAAAGTACAGAATTTATAAATAAGGGAAAGACTACAGGGAGTAAAGAGGTGCTAGAAGTAGAGGATGGGGGAGAAATCGGTGTATGAGGAATTTGGCAAGGCTGAATGACAACAGGGAATATCATGCCTGTTGTCTTAGCTGTTCTCGGCCCATGTACCACGTAAGCTACAGGAAGGATGACCTCCTGCTGCTGTCAGCTGCCGGGGCCATTGGGATGCTTGCCCGGAAGGTACAGCTTGATGCTCTTGGAAGCCTCTGACATTTTGCATATGACTGCAGTGTGGGGTGGGGGACGAGGGCACTCCAGGCCCAGCTGTCTCTTTGGGCCACATGGCTGCTCATTGAGACAGAGGGGTGGAGGCAGGTGGTAGGCATTGCTCACCTGTACGGGTTTCTCATTTTGTGATAGAGATGAAGTCTGAGAGGTGGTTCTGCTGTTTCAAATGTACCTGCAGATGGCATTTATTTTCTCAGTAGTGTTTTGGAAAGTGAATTTGAGCACTCTGAAATGAATATTCTTAGAGACCCATAAATATTTCGTGTGCCTCCTCATGTGAAATAAATGGGGCATACTGGTTCTCACTCAGGGATCCTGCTGTGCTTTCTTTTCCAATTTGCTGAGCCAAATGCCTTGGCCTGCAAACTCCAAGCTGACAGGGTGATTTGATGATAGTCTTTTGATTACTGGCTTTGCTAGTGCCTTTGATGCTTTTGGAAATAACTCCAAAAATTAAAGAAGAAAATAACCAATTCAGTCAAGAGATAATGAGTTGGTAATTTGTTTCTGGTGTCTGGTCTAAATGGATTACAAAGGCGTTGAGTTATACCAAGAGCATACTAAAATAGTATCACATTTCCCTCCTTTGTCATGGGGTGTTTGATCTCATCTCAACTAAGAGGTTCTGGTGAAGTGAATCGGATTTATTCTACATTTTTCAGTGGCTTTGACTGTGCAAAGTTGTTGAACATGTTGCAAATTAAGAGCAGAACCTGAGCTCGAAGAATCAATAGCTTCAGAAATCCCCTCAGTGGCTGATGGGACCTCAGGTAGAAAGTGGTGTCTTTCTGGGACAGAGCTCACCTGCCTTAAATGGTTTGGATGATGTCTTTCCAGCAAGCAGCAAGGAATGGCCTTCTACTGTCAAGCTTTTCATATGCTGAAGGACTATGAAACCCCACAGAACGCAGGTTGCGGTGCTGTCGGCAGGGTGTATTAAAGGAAGGGGCATAGACTTTTGTTATGCTTTGGTAATGAATTGTGTCGTGTCCTCCCATCCCCCCCCCCACACACACACGCTGAAGTCATTAACCAGAACCACAGGGTGTGGTCCTTCTTGGAAGAAGAGTCTTTCCAGATGTAATTAAGTCAATGTGGGGTCCTGCTCCTTTAAGGTAGACTCTAATCCATGTGATGAGCACCTTCATAAGAAGAGATGACAGAGGCTGGGAGGATAAAGCCTCGTGACAGTGCAGGTGGAGATTGGAATGAAGTCAAGTGAGTCAAGAAATACTAAAGATTGCAGAAAACACCAAAAGAGGAAAGAAGACTAGGTCTTATTTGAGACCTGAAATGACTTCATGTTTCTAAGCCTCAGGTTTCTCACCCGAAAACTTGGAAGAGTTATGACAGCTACCAAATGGCATTACAGTAAAGACAAAGCCTGGTGTTCAGTGTAACTTCAGTATGTGCTCAAGGATATCAGGTGACTAATATTCTATCTCTGGAATTTTGAAAACAGTTTCATTAATTGTACTAGACTACTTTGAAATCATCTGCCACATTGTTTTATTTTGCTTTTTAAGAGCGTAAGATAAAAGAATTTGCACAGGTTGGATTTTAAATCTTAGACTTTTTAGCATATTTAGTAAGTTGTTTTTGATCTAGGGACACAGGAGGTAATATAATGAGGTGATAGGAAGAGAGGTCTTTGATTCCTTACTTTCATTTTCCTCCAGAGAAATGTGATTGTGTGAGGCAAGAGAAAGGAATACATGATGACTATGAAAAGAAGTAACTCACGGTGGTACAAAAACAGTAACACTCATTTGTTATAGATCATTTTAGGAATAACCAGAACTAGGATTTTCATGTAGTCTGTGTGTGTCCAAGCATGCATGCACATGGCTTTTAAAAATTTTGTTAGAAACTTTTCTAACTGTAATAATTTTGTTTTTTTAAAAATTTTTTGCACAGACATTATGTACATTGTTTTGCAAACTAGTTTTGTCTACTTAAGCCATATTTGGAACATCCTTCCATCTTAGGATAAATAATGGCATGTTATTTTTTGATACTTATGTGTTGGTCTAGGTTTGGATTTTGTTTAAGCCAATTTTGACTAAAGGTAAGTTATTACTCATGCCTTGGGGTTAGAAACAACCCAAAATAATTCTAATATGTGTTGTCTTTTTTCAGAATAAATTTTTTTGAAGTCTATGTCAAAGTTTATACCTAATACAGTCTTTACGGCCTGAGTAAAACTGTTCTCTTAAAAATTTACATCATGTGACATTTCTCAGTAGTAGGAGCTGAGGATATTTATGTTCTTAGCTTCACCAGCACTAAGTGTAATAATTGTTTTTGATGTTTTGCTAGTTGTCTAGATAGAAAATTGAATTCTCCATGTGAAGGTGCATTTCTTTATTTACCAGTCTAGTTGACTGTACTCTTACATAATTCCTAGCATTTGCGTGTCTTTCAGGAATTGAGATGCCAGAATTTCTTATGGGAATGAAAACCTTTTTATTTCTGTTGAACTTATTCTCATACACTTCCTGGACATTCATATTTCTTTTTGGAATGAGTTGCTAGGATTACTCATGGGACTGAGAAGCCTTTTATATGTTTAGTTACCAAATTCTGGTTACTAGAATCCAGGTGACTAATAAGTACAACTTAATAATTGACCACGTAGTTCTCGCTTTGCCTCTTAGCACATGTGCACGTGCGTGTGTATGTGTGTGCATGTGCACATGTGTATCAGTAAATTTGTCTGGCTCCATCAGAAGATTTTAAGTTCATAAGGGCAAGAATATTCCTTAACTATTACATTCTTTCTATCCCCACTCCCTGGAATAAAGCCTTACATTTCCTAGGTACTCATTAAAGACCTGAAGTATAAAAGATGGACCTGGGAGATTCCTTCATCTTACATAGACTTTTAGTAGCTCTCAAGAAGATAATAGCAGTAGCCATTGTCTGAGTGCCTGCTTCTTACCAATATGATGTTGCCTATGATTGAGTTAAAGGTACTTAACACCCATTAAAGAAGATAACTGTTATTCCTAGAGGCTCCTGGATAAACATGGATAGAACTAGGGCTTAAGCCTAGTTCTTGTTTGGTCTAAAATGTGGTTGTTACTTGTATGCAACACTACCCCTCCACATCATCATTTGCGTGTCTCATTTTACCAGCTTGCCACTTGTCTTCCTCATTCTTTCCCAGAAATGTGCTTTCCTAGCAGTTAGCCAAATGCAAACCTGATTGGAGGGAGAGAGAAAATGGTTGTGGGTTCAGAGGGATTAAGAACCACATGATGGTCTAACTTAAAATGAAGCTTTGGGCTTTGCTTCTGTCTCAGGACAGTGGGAAAGGGCTGGTTGTGTCCAGACAGATGAACTGCCTGGGATCTTGCGGTTTTACCAAGAGCTGGCTGGCATTCGTGTCCTGAGTTCTTTGGCAAAGGGTTGCTGTGCCAAGCACTGTAGCCTGCCAGTGTCTCTGAGGCCTTGAAAATGAGGGTCTTTGGTGTTGGCTGCACGCTGGACATCTTCCATATGCTTTGAAATAGCCAGCTTCTCATACTGATGAGCTGAGCCTCGGCTGTCTGGCTTTGCCTTCAAGGAACAGGAGGCAGCTGTATCCATGCTATGGCACTTCTGTGGCCTCTCCTCCGGGACCTCCTAACAGGACAAGACATTTGCCAAGTGAATAGCATCCAATCTCCAAGAGTGTGAGTCCTCAGCACTCTGAAAAAGGCCCCTCCTCACCCTGACAACAGCTACCTTTTGGAAATCCAAGCCTGGAAGTCATGGTGCTCATCGTTTTCTACTCTGCTGCCTTGGTGGGAAATGCTTCCAGTGCTTATAGGTTAATGGGCTTAGTTCCCAAATGGTCAGGTGTCTGAGAAACTAAGACTTCGATGTCTCCCTGTGTGACCACTTTTGTTAGTGAGAGAGTATGGTAGCTCTCTAAACTGTCCCATTTTCACCGATAAACCTTTGGCTTTGTTTACTTCACAACTATGTTTGAAACTTCAGAATCAGAGTGTTTATGGTATATTTTATTCTTACTTGAATGTCCAAATCTTGTTCTGTACATTTGCTGTTGGGCATTTTTAATTCGATTTGAATTTGTGTAGTGCTTGCTATTGGCCCCTGATGAACATCCGGGTGCTGATGTTGGGTGTAGGTGTCAGCC
Organism: Petromus typicus; assembly: GCA_004026965.1. Lineage (NCBI taxonomy): Eukaryota > Metazoa > Chordata > Mammalia > Rodentia > Petromuridae > Petromus > Petromus typicus. The sequence continues at coordinate 316,626 of PVIR01000050.1, read as the reverse complement.
TGCCTTCCTGCGACTCTCCTCTGTTGTGCTGTTGGATTTAAACCACCAGTACACTGGGAGTATTCAGATGATCACTGCTCTTAGGAAGGAACCCTCTGTTGCACACAGAGCCTTCCTCTGGGGTCTCTAAAGTTGCACTGGATACAGTCCTGGGGACTATTTTTCCTCTCTGATGCTTCTGTGTCACACCCTTTCAACATGGAATCACCAAGAGCGGACCACTGTCCAACTGTATCATGACATATCTCCTTTGTACAACTGAAGAGCAAAATGCAAAGCACTTGAAGGACTATTTGAATGTTTTCTTAATAGTTTCTACTTACCTCAGGTAGAGGAAAGTTAGCATAGCACAGTGTGATCTATAATAGGCACCTCATGTAGGAGGTATTTTTAACAGACTTTCTAGGAAAAATACAGACCATTTCTAAATAGGTTTATTAAAACATAGCCTACTTATGGGTGCACTGCCATATGCCTGTGGTCCTAACTAAGGAAGGTGGGACAGGAGGATCATTTGTGGCAATGGGACACTGGTTAAGGTTCATTCTTCTTTAGGATACATAATTTTGAGTGAGCCACTCGATTTGTTTGCCTCTATTGCCCTCCTTTTGGTGTTTCATTGACTGACTAATCCCAATTATCAACTTTTCAGTGATGTTGATATTTTATTGACTATAGGCTATAGGTATTAAGCTGGGGAAAATCCTACAATTTGACAGGAATCTATGGTCTAGGAGTGAAGATATTTTTTACAGTTCCTATTCTGATCTGATATGTTTCTATTAAAATGATTAACTCTTAAGGTTTTCTTAATTACTTATTTTTGACTATCTTTGGGTGCTGTACTAAAAATTTTCCATGTTTCATCTCATTTATATCTCACAATAATACTGTGAAATTCAGGTTTTATTCCATTTTCTTAGGAGATTGAGGCTTTGTGAGATACAGTGACTTAGCCAGAGTGGAGCCAAGGGTGGTGTGCCCCCTACAGGGCTCCAAAGCCTAGAATGCGCTCGTCTCCGCACGGTGCTGCTGTGTGGACTCACTGTGCTGAGGACAAGTGCGACTGTGAACCTAGAGGGAAAGAGCAAGGAGAGCCACTCGGACAGGCCCAAACCTCAGTTACCTACAGGCGGTTCTCACAGTGTTATGGCCAGCCGAAAAGGGGGACTCAGCAGGGCCTGGCAAAGGGAGTCTCATTTTCCCTGTGACTGAGAAGTTATTTTCTCAATTTAAGAGGCAAAGAAAATTTTTTGGGTTTGTTTCTGTTATACATGTCACTACCCTCTGATTTCAGTTTCTCATTTGTTAGCTTATGACAAACTTACTTTATCTGTCCTGGAGATATCCTAGGAAAAAGGCCAAAAAACCTAAAAGGATTAAAAGCAAACATGTTCTGAAGACTTGGAAAAGTGTGTGCAGGCGTTCACTCACACTGGCTTGTGTGTATATATACATAGATTAGTACATAAAGTATACATTTTAAGTGTGACTAAATTCTCTTTTAAATTTATATTTTTTTATGTGAGCACTTAGCAAGAGAGCTGTACTGTTAACAAGTTAAAGATAAAATAGAGTATTATTAACTAGAGGCACAAGTATATACAGTCCTTATTCATCTTGTATAACTGAAGTGGCTTGTCTTTCAACCAACAACTCCCTTTTGCTCACTCCCTTACCTTATATTCTTAAATACAGATCATGAGGGGTGAAAAAATCTCTGATAGAACTTTTGTATTTGAACAGGAAGCTTGATTCAAACTGTATCCCCAGCCCTCTTTATTTTTTAAGATAGGGTCTCATTTAGTTTCTGAGGCTACTGAAAAAAAAAGTTTCCCAGGATGGCTTCAGCCTCCCAAACAGTTGAGGTTATAAATATGCACTACAGTGCCCAGGAGATCAACTTTGAATTGAAGAATTTTTAAAAATCTTCCCTTTTCGTAGCTTTTTTAGGGCATCGGAACAAGCAAAGTTGTGTGTCTCTATTTTTGCTGTTGTATATGTTGCTACAAAGAGTTGTTTTGTGGGGGTGCTATCATCCACCAATATTGTTCCTTGGCATCTTCAGTCAAGAGTATCTTTTTCTCTTTCTACTCATGTTTCTTTGAGGAGAAAACTTGTATATACATCTATGCTGTGGATGTCTTCCATAAACAGGCACCGTGCTGGTCTTATCTACCTTTTAAATCCAGGGTCGATTAGATCCACCTTCTCCCAAGGTGATTGAGGCTAAAACTGTAACGAAGCCAGGTTTTTCTGGATGTAGGTCTGTCAGAACAAGGAGCAGAATGTTGGAGTCTGAACTTAGCCCTTCACAAACTAATTATGTCAACATCCTCTTAACAAGTCCTGGCCAAGAGAATGGATGGATGTTTGATAAAATATTTGTACCGCCACATCTCAATGCCTTTCATGTCTCTCCTGTTTTGAGCAACATACTTTTTGGGCTTCGGCTAAGACCAGCTGTGGGTAAATTTCTTCTCCTCCTCCAGGGTTTGCTTGTGTCTTTTGTTAGTACCTGGGAAAGATAGTCCTAGAAAACCTCTTCATGGTCTTTGCCAAGACCTCTGGGGTCTGTAAAGTGTGAACATTCATGGACAAATAAATTCTGAGGTCTCCTGTGATATATTAGGGGATATGACCTCCACCTTTCTTTGAATTTTCTAGGTTTTCCCTTCATTTCTAGAATGGTGAGTATGACGCAGGCATTGGTTTCTGGTTGAAAAACCATCTATCAATGTAGTATACATCTTTTTCATATGTGAGAAGGTAAAACCTGAAATTTTACCGATTTGCTATCAAGGGGTGACATTTTCTGACACCCATCTCTGAAGTGTATTCTGTCATGCAGTGAGTTGTTGAGTGTCCACTATGTGCCCAGTCCTTTGCACAGCATGCAGGTGAGGGACAAACCAGCTTCCTGCCCACAAAGGGCCTAGAAGGAGATAAATAGTAATTGCAGAGGTGGTGAGAACTGGGGGAAACAATAATCAGCAGTGGCACAGCACCTCAGGAAGGCTTCTCTGAAGCGTGTGTGGTGTCATGGGAGGTCATTGTGCCCGGGTGATGCTTGAACCGATACCTCAGCTGGCAGGAGGAGCCTGGAGAGAAAGCCTGGTGTGAGGGATAACCAGAAGTGAAGAACTACGGCCAGCTTTGTTACGGGAGAACCAGGACTCTGACCTGTGTCTCCATCCAGGTTGTGCAGAGCAGAAGGAGATGCAGCTGGAGTCTTGGAGGAAGATTTGATTATAAAAGCAGTAGAAGGCCAGGGGCGAGTGATTAAGCCTTGGGGTGAAATGACCTGTTTATATAATTAATGTGGAGGAGCTCAGCTGGCGTTTATAAGGAAAGCTGCCATCTTGTGAATACTGGAGGCCCTCCATCGTTTGTTTAAAAATGGAAACACCTTCAGTGAGGGTAATTGTGGTATATATGTATGAAACAAATGGCTGTAGATCAATCTTACATTTTAAACTAATTCTTAATCATTCTTTTTCTCTTGACTTTTTCTTCCTTACCCATAGGAAATAACCATAGTGAACAGTTAAGTGCATTTGCTTCCAGGATACTTCCTTTTCAAATGAAGTAGGGCATACACTTTTGTGCTTTACACACACACACACACACACACACACACACACACACACACACACACACACAAATATACACACAGGACTAGGTGTGAAAATGAAAATGGGATCATTCTGAACATATTGTTCTGAAGCTTGTTTCTAACACAAAGCCTAAGTGTTTCACAGTGTCCTGCCTGTGCGTTGAGCCCATTCTCCTTGCTGACCGCACAGAGTTTTGTTAGCCAGTTTTAAAGTGCTGTGTTGCTCCAGCTCTTGCTGTGGTGCTTTTCCTGGTTCTTGTGTGAATCTATTCATACCTCTTTGTTTATTTCTTCACAGTCTGTGCTTGAGATACAGGGTGCCTTTTAATTCGGTAAGAGACTAAACTATGGGTGTTAAAATCTGTCCCTGTGGCCAGTCTGTATCCCAAGTGGGGGTGAAGGCTGGTTTGTTGGCCAAGGTGCACATTACACCGGAGACCTGGCAGTCCCTGAGTGTGAATGACTGTTGTCTGACACTGATCTGTGCTCCTGACTGTTCGCAGAGTGACTTCTGTGATTAGAAATGCTGCCAGCCACAAATGCACACAAGAATGAGGAACATATGTAGGGAATGCTAAGCTCACCTATTTTATATGCACACCAAGCGCAGAGTATTCCCCAAGCACTCGTCACTGTGTGGGCACAGCTGCAGGTCTGTATTAGGTTCCTCTGCCTAATAGCATGAGTAAGTAAAGCTAGGGACAGGCTCACAAACAAAAGACTACACAAAGCTGGACTTGCCCTTTGCATAATTAAGCCATGAGCCCACACTTCCAGAAATGTGATTGTTTGAGGTAGTGGTAAATACATTCAGGATTAAATACACATTGCCTTATTATTGAATCTACATTATGTAAATATCACATTCTACCTAAAAAGGAAATTTAAGGAGGATTTAGCTGATGAAAGATCTTGGGAAAGAAATGATTTACAAGTGATTTTTCATATTTGTTATATCCTTTCTCTGAGAAGGTCCAAGATGGCTAGTCTTACGAGATGTCTAGGGAGGAACTGTCCAGCACTTGGAACTAGTGTGTTGATTTTTGATGTCCGCGTTTATGGTGCATTTGCAGTAGCTATAACAGCTGAGCCAGGAGACAGGCTAAGGTTGGCATCCCTCCTAACCTGCCCACTTCCAGATGTAGGAGAGCTGGGCTTCTGCTGTTGGTTTGTCAGTTACACAGGATCTTGGATCAGTACCAAGTGTACACAAGTAAACTTGGCTTTTAAACCAACTGTGTCCACCCTCCCTCCCTATAGTCACTTCTCCCATAAAAGGAGGTGGATATGGACAAGGAGCTCTCTTGATGATATTAGACTAAGTACTATTTCAGTGACCTCTTAAATGGGGGTGGGGGTGGGGGATGTGATACTATGGCAAACTATAACAAGTGCAAAATGCATTACTTCTCTACATTATAACCAGACTGTGATATGATAGTGATGTAAAAGTTGGTGCAAAAGCCAGAAAAAACATCGAAGCAGCATTAAGGAAATGAGGGGAAGTATATAAACTCCTTGAATCCTGAGCTGTATAGTACTACATTCGCCTGTTGTTGACGAAAGAAGTGTGATGTTTTTTGTGCATATGTATGTCTTAGGGACTTTGTACTGTGAGAGAAAATTATCATGTTATCTACTGTACAGAAATAATTACTTTGATTTATTTCCCCCTTGATCCCCTGAGGGGAGCCCAGTTATTACAGTTAGTTTGCAAGAAAGCATATGCTACAGAGTTAACATCGTTCATGCTTTCTTTTGGAGAGTAAAAATTGTTTTGGAATAGTTACTGGGGGAAATTTTTGAATTTTTCCCTGGTCTATTTTATATTGAAAAATCTATTCTGAAGCACTTTTTCTTTGTTAAATACCTCCTCCAGAGTAAGTCTGAAGTATCTACAGTAAAACATGACATGTGTCTGAAAAATACAGGCATTTGTGGGATGAACTTTGAAGGGGACAGGCTTGGGGGAGAAACAGATGCTGCCTCAAGTAGTTGGCTTGAGACTTAAGTGGGGACACAGGGCTCCTTAACCAGCATGACTGTAATTGTCCTGTGAAGACCCAAATGCTGGGGTCATGGGTGCTCCCCAGTAGTACCACTTGCCCTGCTCTGTTTCTGTCACAGTCCTGGATGGTAACCTTGAAGCCCCTGTCTGCATATTCCTCCTTCCTTTTATTGTTTTTGAAAACTAATTGTAGTGTTTTAAGTAACTTTTCATGACTCTTATTAAATTAATACATATGTACTATTTAAGACTAAACAAATGCACTCTTTATCCTAACACAGATAAAATGACTAACTTTAAAGGAGACTTTTTTTTTTTCCTTTCCATTACTTTACGTATGTGCCTAGGTCTACACAGTTTTATAAAACAGGCTTACAGTTGTGTGTTCTGTTGCGTTTTCTGCTTCTTCCCCAGCTGAATTTTCTAGAATGAGCGTTTGTCACTTAAAAAGTCTTCGTATAGTTTCAGTATCCCTTATTATTCAACCTTACAGAGCCATCATTAACCATTCTCTTTCTGTTTAATACCCATCTATGCTTTTTGTCATCTTACAGCAGTGAAAAGCCCTATAGATTCTTGCACCTTTTGAATTATAAGAAAATTTCTTGAACTGGACAGTGTACTCAGTGGTATGATACCTGTTGCTAAAATGGGCCTGAGATTGAGTATTAATATTCCACCAGCACTGAGTATTTCCCTTTTATAAAATTGATGCTTTCAATCAGGTTTGGTTGTACACTCCTGTAATCCCAGCACCCCGGAGCTTGAGGCAAGAGATCGCCATGAGTTTGAGGTCAGCCTGGGCTACAAAGGAGCTTGTTTTTTTAAAAAAAAATCAACACTTTAAAAAAAGGCAAAATGGTGTTCTTTTGAAATAGGCTTATAGCTAGGGTTGTAGCTCAGTGATGTAGCCATGTGCCTGGCAAGCACAAGGTCCTGAGTTCAATCCCCAGTACTAATAGAACAACAACAACCCAAATAGCTTTATAAGATGGGACCCGAGAGAAATGATAGTGAACCTGTTAGCAACTGCATGCCAAACCTGCAACCCAAAACCCACTTACTGATGGCAAAGTGCCAGCAGTACAATTAAACATGAATACTGATGTTTTAATTTAGAAAAAAAAATCAAATATTAACATCTTTCGGGTTGAAAGAAAAACAATACAGGTGCTGTTGGTTCACCATCACTGATGTAGAGACTTCACTCCAATTGATTGTTGGGATAATCTAGATTTTCCAGAATATTTAGTGTTTGTCCACCCAAAATTTAGTTTACCTTATCCTCTCATTTCTCTTAGTCATAAAAATATCATCAGAAACTCTTGACAAGTACCTTGGTAAAATCAGGCATATCACTGAAGGCAACATCCTGAATGACGAGGTTAGAGAAACCATCTGTGACAAGAAGTTAGGCTAGATCCACGTACTGCTGGTGAACCTAGGTTAGTTAGGCAGAATACTTCTATTTTGGAGTGTTTGTAATATATCAAGTAAACCACCCCAGAGGTAAGCCTTTAATTTACAAGATATACTTATAAACAGCAAGACTTATTTCTAGAGTTTTAGATTAGTTCCCTGTTTGTCCTGCTTTTCCAGGCTATGGACTTTTTTTCCATATTAGCTTGAATGATGGTTCAGTATTTGGGAAAATGAGATTTAGGACTAGATTTCTTAGCGAGACCAGGTGTTTCTGTCCAAGGGTTTCTTGTTGGGCTTCTGTGTCCTCATAATGAATCTGAGTTTTCTGCGCCTTGTCCAGTTGGAAAGTCTCAAAAGAAACTGAGAAGTCATTCTGTAATATATTTTTTCCATGTTAACAATGGCAGTTTTTCTTATGTTGCAGCCAACCTGAGAATACTTTTTAGAATGGCACTTTAAAAAATATTTTTTTTCAGGTTTTTCTCTTTCTGCTTAAATATAAGAAGTTATTTTTAAATACAGCCCATTTCAGATCTATGTCTAATATTTGTTTGCTGTATTCTTTTGATTTCATTTGATTGACTGTTTTTCTTTTTTCCTCCTAATGCTTCCTGTGCCATTACACTTACTTGTGGAACTCCTTTCCCTTATCCTTGCTGTGTTCATAACTTCTGGCAGAAGCAGAATGGCTCACAAGGTTAGAACAAGTCTTGACTCTAGCCTCCTCAGTGTGCTGGAGAAGCAGGAATTGGAGAGCCTGGTGTACTGATCTGACTACCCGGAATGAAAAATTAGAAAGTCCTGAACCTTGAAAACTTCTGTTATTACTGCCTCTCACCTTGACCCTCTGGCCCCAAGCTTTTCACAACAGAATTTGGAAATTTGGGGCTTTTTTGGCCAGTGCCTTTCCAACTGTTAAGAACTAGTTATATTCTCTGTGGAATGGGATATGGCTTTTTGAGATGTTTTTCTTTTTTAAAAAAGTTTTTCTGCAGTTTCTCTACAAACTTTATATAGTTGTCTCTCCTTTTTGTCCTCCCTCCTTTCTTTTGTCTATCTCTACACAATATATACCCAATATATATGTATCTCCATAGGCACATACATAGAAATGCAGGCATATGTGTGTGCAGAAATATACACACATATACACACAAGGATCTAGATTGGTAGAGGAGTCATGAGAATCCAAGAGAAGAGATACATGTGAGAGATAATGATGTATAACTAGTAAGATGAAATTTGATTCGAGTTACAGCTAATAGTTATATCTAAAAATGGTCTGTTAAGAGGAGAAGGTGCATGAGGACTATAGCAGATGTCATTTTCAGAAGTAATTGATAGCTTTCCAGGGAATTATTTGCACCTTCTCTTTCAAAGTGAGGTTTTTTGATAATTTTTAGGAAGTATAATGGACAAAAATCATATATAAAGGTGTGGAACATGTTTTGAGATAAATATACAGTACTTTGTGAAATTATCAGCATAAGCTAATTAACATATCCACATGTAGTAGTTCTTTTTCTTTTTTTTTTGTTTTTTGATGCAGTTTTGCTTTGTAGTTCAGGGACTGATTTTAAACTCACTAGGTCACCTAGGCTAGCATTGAACTCACAGCAATTCTGCCTCTGTCTCCACTTGTCAACTGCTGGGATTACAGGTGTGAGTCACCACACCCAGCAGCAATTCTTAATTTGCCTTGCTTAGAAATATTTTATAATAACACAGTAAGAAAATACTCTTTAGAAAAAAATTATGCCAACCATATCATTCCTAAAGACAGATTAAAGAAATTATATGGACACCATTCTAGATAATTTCTGTATCTTAATACATTAAAAATAAACTGTTAGTGCTATATATAAACTCTGATAAAATATGCTAAATGTTTAAAATTTTAAAAGTTATTATGGTAAAAGATACGTTGCAGTCATTTACTTCAAAATACCCTACATTGCTTCACACACTTACTACATCCTTCCTGTCACTTTCTCAAGTTCTGGAAGTCCTTTTCCATGAGTATCTTCAGTGCAGTGCCCTGGCTGGTCCAACCTCAGTAACTTACTCAACACATTTACCTTTCCTACTTATTTTGACATTGGAGTAGAGTCAGAAGTCACATCCTGTGGTTCCAGATCCAGTGAGGAAAATGAGGACACATGGTAGTGTTTTTATTTGACCGAAGTTGCTGTAAACATTTTTAATTGATTCAGGACGTGAAGGTGGCCATGAAAAGATACCTAAGAAAGGAGAATTCCTGAAATGCTTCAAAAAGTGGCACAAATGATGTGTGTTTAAGGAAAAGAGAAATATTTTCTGGTGAGTTAAGAGCAATGTCTCTTCTACTTTAGTAACTTAAAAATTTCATTTAAACATTGACTATTAAAAAAAATCATACCATGTATACTGTTTTGGAATCTGCTGTTTCACTTAATAGAATATGGTGGACATTTTTTTCTAATTGCTGTATTCTTTTGATTTCATTTGATTGACTGTTTTTCTTTTTTCCTTTTTTCCTAATGCTTCCTGTGCCATTACACTTACTTGTGGAACTCCTTTCCCTTATCCTTGCTGTGTTCATAACTTCTGGCAGAAGCAGAGTGGCCTACAAGGTCACTGTATTCCTGGGCTGTTGTCACTGCTGGGTGTAAAACAGCGTTAGTTCTTTTTTTAAGAAAAAAAATGGACTCTATTGGTACATCTAATACATACATTATGATCACATTCAACATTGAGAATTTGTACCTGTATAAGATATACTTTGATTCTCATTTTTTCTTCCTTCCCTTGCTCTCCCTACAACCCCACCCCCTATATACATTTACTTTCCCTTACCCACTCTTTTACTTTTCCTTTTGCACATTTTCTTCCTATTTCACATTATCTGTTATGCATTTTGGCATTCATTTACACCTTCACTTCTTCATACTAGAAAAAAGATACATCTGTGTCATATTTATTTCACTTAGGAGTAAGTTCTCAAGATATATCCATTAAGCTATGAATGGCTCTAATTTGCCATTCTTTTTGACAGAGTAATATTGCATTAAAAAAATTCTGTATCTTCTTTATCCACTTTTCTGTTGATGGGCATTTGGGCTGTTTATAGGATTTAGCTATAGTAATTTAGCTATTACTATAAACATGGGTACACATATGTCATGGTGCTGTGATTATTTTAATTCTTATTAATACCTAGCAAGGGAATAATAGGGTCAAATGGGACTTCAAGTATTAGTTTTTTAAGAAATCTCCACACTGATCTCCATAGTGGTTGTACCAGTTTACCTATTCACCAGCTGAAGAAGTGTTCCTTTCTCCTCACAGCCTTGCCAGCATTTGTTGTTGGTTGATTTGGTGATAGCAGCCATTCTTTGTGGAGTTAGATGGAGTCTCAGTGTTGTTTTCATCTGCACCTCTTGAATGACCAGCAATGTTGAATATTTCTTCATGTTTCTTACCTGCCTTTACTTCATCTGAAAAATGTCTCATTTCAGATGAACATTTTTGAATTAGGTCTTTAAATTTGGAAGAACTGTTTTTTTAAAGTTCTTTATATACTCTGGATATCAGTCTTTCATCTGCATTCCTGGGATGAATCCAATTCTATCGGGGTATATGATTTTCCTGGCAATCCTCTGTATTGTTTGCCAGTATCTTACTGAAGTTTTTGTATCAATGCTCATTAGGGAGATTGGTCTGCGGTTCTTTTTTTGAGGTTGGTTGAGTTGTCTTCTGCTTTTGGAATCAAGGTGATGATTGCTTCAGGAATGAATTTGGGAGTTCTGTTTCCCTTTCAGTTTCATTAAAGAGTCTGAAGTAGTAGCATTAGCTCTTCTCTTTATTTTTCTCTGAAAGTCGTATAGAATTCAAAAGCCATCAGGACCTGGACTTTTCCTTGTCAGTATGTTTTAAATCACATTTTTAATTTCACATATTAGTATTAATATTAGCTTTTTTATATCCTTTCGTTCAACTCTGGAAGTTCATATGTATCTAGGAGTCTATTCATTTCTTCTGTGTTTTCTACATTATTGGAGTATAAGTTCTCAATGCTAGTGTTTATTATCCTCTAGACTTCTTCTGGATCTGTGGTGATTTCCCCTTTTCATTCCTGATTGCAAACATTTGAACCTTTTCCTTCTTTTGATAAGATTGGCTAAGGGTTTGTCAATTTTATTCTTTCAAAAAAGCAACTCTTAATTTCTTTCTTTTTTTTTTTTTTTTTTTTTTTTTTTTTTTTTTTTTTTTTTTTTTTTTTTTTTTTTTTTTTTTTTTTTTTTGTATCTTTCACTTAGTTTCCATTGCATTAATTTCTGGTCTGATCCTTATAATTTGCTCCCTAGTATGGACTTTGAGTTTATCTTGCTCATTCTACACTAGGTTGTTTATTTGAACTCCCTCTGTTTTCCTAGTATGAGTATTCACTGCTATGAGTTTCTCTCATAGAAGTGCCTTCATTGTGTCCCATAAATTTCTGTATGTTGTACTGTCATTATCATTTAAATGTAGAAACTGTTTAATATTATATTTAATTTCTTCTGTGACCCGTTGGTTGCTCAGGAGAGTGTTGTTCAATTTCCATGTGCTTGTGAGGTTCTTGGAATTTTTCTGCTATTAATCTCTAATTTCAAGGCACTGTGGTCTGACAGTATACAGGAGACAACTTCAATTCCTTACATGTACTTAAACATGCTGTAAGCTAGTATGTGGTCTATTTTGGAGAATGACTATGAGCAGCTGAGAAGAATGTATGTTCTGACTTTGTAGAGTGAAATACTCTGTTTATATCTGTTAAGTCCATTTGTTTAAAAGTTTGGTTCAGTTGAAGTGATTCATTATTGATTTTTTTTATTCAGTCGATCTGTCTATTTGTGCCAGTGGGGTATTAAGGTCCCCCACTACATTGTATTAGTGCTTATCTGGCTTTTCATTTCCATTAATTCTTGTTTTATATAGCTAGGTGCACTAGAATTTACTACATAAATATTTATGAATGTCATCTCTTCCTCTTGTATCATTCTCTGTAAAAGGATATAGTATCCTTCTTTGTCTCTCTTAGTTTTGGTTTGAAATCTATTTTGTCTTAAAATCAGATAGCCACTTTTGCATTTTTTTCAGTTTTCTGTCACATGGAAAATTGTTTTCCATCCTTTTACTTACACTCTGTGGATTTCTTTCTGAATTAGGTATGTTTCTTATATATAGCATACTCTTGAAGCTTTTTAATCCATTCTGCTAGTTAGTGTTTTTTAAATGCACATTGAATCCATTGATATTAATGGTTATAACTAATATGTACCGATTTAGCCCTATCATGATATTTTCCTGTTCTTGGCTCTTTTATTCTTTGCTTTCCATTTAGTTTTTTTTACCTTGCCCAGTGAGTTCACTCTGGTGGGTTTCAGGAGTTTATGATACTCATTGTCTTTTCCTAGTATATTGTTTAGAACTTTTTTTGGAGTGCAGGTTTTGTATTTGTGAAGTTTTGTAGGTATTCTTTTTCATGGGAGTAACTTATTTCCCTGTTGATTTAGAAGGATGGTTTTGCAGGATATATCAATCTAAGTTGGAGGTTGTTTTGTTTTAGGATTTGAAACACTTCATTCCAGGATCTCTTTAACTTGAGTGTTTGCATTGAGAAATCTGCTAGGATTCTGATGGACCTACCTTTTATGTGATTTTTCTTTTCTCTGTGTGCTTTCAGTATTTCATTCTTCTGTTGGGTTTTTGGAATCTTGATTATTATATGCCTAGGTGTAGATTTTTTTATGTCATAGTCACTTATAGTCCTGTATTCCTCACTACTCTGTATGCCAAATTATTTTCCTTTTCCTATAAAGTTTTCTGCCATTACATCTGTGAACAGTTTAAATATATATATATATTCAATATATTAATATATATTGCACTATCTTCTGGTTTTTTTGTTTCTTCACTGACTCCAGTCAGTTTTACATTATTCTTTTTTGCATCATCTAGCAAATGCTGGATTAATTTTTTTCATGAAAAAATTTTCCATAACTTATTTCTTTCCTATTCATTGGCAGCAATCCTATCTTTTGTGTCTGATATTATGTCTTCATATTCATTCATCCAATTTTTCAAACTTTTATTAAAATTTTCATCTCCTGGAACTCTGTTTGAAGCTGTTTAATAGATTCCATTACTTTTATAATCTGAGAGTATATCATGATTTGTTAGTGTTATTAACCATATCTTCTACTTTGGACACTATTTCTGCTTTATCTGAGAAATTATTTCTGATTTTCATTTTACTAGATCCTCTTTTGATACTTGCTCACAGAGTCCTGGTGTGTAAGCTTCAATTTGCTCTATTCCCATTTTCTCTGTTTTTTCTTTCCATGGTGATAATCTTTGTGTTTGAGTTTTTGAATTTTTTCTCATTTCTATATTATTTTTTGCATTGCTGATGTTTTTGGTTTAATTCCTGGCCTGCTGCTTGGGAAATATTTAATGCAAATCTTTTTCTTCTTAATATTTGAAACCCTTAGGAGATGGTTACTTCCTGGATTGTCCTCCTTGTGTTTGTAATGGCCTTTAAGGGGATCTCAGTTCTAGCACACCGTGGAAAGTATTGGAACAGAAAAATAACATTGCCTTGGTTGACGTAATACAATCAATATCATCAGTAGTATCAAACACAACACAGGAAAAGACAAGCTTTGGCCATTACTATTCTGATACATTTAATCTCATGACTTAGATCTGTGACCATAGGCCAAATTTAGAACAACAAATGTCTACAACATTCAGGTCCTTCAATATAGTAGCATCACCCTTTGGGAATAAAGGGTCAAACCAGGGAGTTAGGGCAGCAAAGAGGTAGAAAGTAATGGGGAGATTAGAAATAGAATTAGAATGTATATAAAAATCACACAAGCCCTGGGAAACTGATGGAGACTAGAGGACAAAAGAGAAGGGACAAATGCAAAATAGAATACACTAGACAAGACCACTAGAAATTGTATTTACCTTTGTATAAGAGTACAGAAGAAGGAGAGTAGGGAAGACTGAAATCCATTAACTTCTGGGAATTGATACTGACCTGAGGAAAAGAGAGGATGAAGGAACAAAAGAAGAATAGGGATACACATCAGCAACAGACTAATAAGAGACTATTTTCTCTCTCCTGTAAAAATAAGAGCAGTTGAGAGAAGAAAAAACTTGAAAGTGGAAACTCAGCAAGAGAGTAGAGAAATGAAGAATCAGAGGTCAGAAAGGAAAGAAAAAGAACAGCAACAATAACAACAAAAACCAAAGCCAAAAACACCACCAAAAGGGCCCTAAACAGCATGCATCTGCATCTCCTATAGGTAGTATGGGCAGTAGCATGCAGACTGGAGTTGACCAGTCACAGGGAGACAGCCATCATCCCCTGTCCAGGTTCTGGCTATAATGCCTAAGTTGTGCTTAACAAATTCTTGCAGGCTTAACTCCGCAAGAATCCAGGGTCCTGTAGATGAGAGTGACTCCACAAACTCACCAATGGCTGTAGTAAAAAAGGTTTCTTCACTCTTCCAGTGGGTATTATTTCACTGTGGCAGACAGGGCAGTCATGCACCGAAGGCTTCTGCCTAAGTCTCAGCCCTCCCACCTCACTTATTGAGTGTGCACAGGCATGTAAATGGAGTCTCTGGGGGCTTCTCCCCACATACTGGTTCCATGACAGGTCAGGGCCCTACTGTCCATGTGGGAAGACATGAAGATGGAGTCTCTGCAGGCTCCTCCTCCCATGCTGGTCATGTGAGAGCTCAGGGCCCGAGCGCTTTGGGGAAGGAAGGCCAGAGGCCTGCCCGTGCTGGAGCAGCACTTGCTCAGCACGGGCAGAGAATTAGGTGGAGTTTCGGCAGGGCCTTCCTCCCATGCTGGTCACATGAGAGCTCCACTTTAGTTCTGATTTCAGAAGTAGCTAGTTGGAGGGACTTTATTACATAAAGGCTCATGTCAGGCTGTCCTTTGGTTCAGTACAATTGTAGAGATTTTTAAGGTAGCTCCTCCCTGAGAGACTTTGAATGTGCATAACTTCAAAGTTTAAAATGTTTCACCAAATATTGGGTGGTTTTGTAAAATTTTGTTGTCATGCTAAATGTGTTCTGAAGTATCTCTTCCTTGCTTTCATTAAAAAGGGAAAAGCATTTTCCTCCTCCCTAATGGCAAAAAAAGTAACCTTGTTTCCCTGACCTAGTGTAGTTCTAGAAAATATAACTTTGAAACACCTGTGAAAGGCTTAGTTTATGGAAGTGTGGTTGGTCCCAGAAAGACACATCTGGGCCATAGCTAAGGTGTGGCCCAAACCCTCTCTCCAGCCTTACCCCTTGGAAGAGCACCTTCCTTCAGCCTGGTGTACAGTGTAAATGCTTACACCATTCTCTCCTCCCTGTTCTCAAGTAGCTCCCCTTGTTGGCTCCCTACCCCACTTTCTTTACCCTTTTGCCCTGACAGATTCTGGAAAGTTTTTCTGGAACACTGTGTACCTTTAGGCCTAGGAGAAATGCTGCATTAAACCTGCCTGGGCCTGGAGACGGCCCTCTGCAGCAGTTTCCGGTGGTGATCATCTTGCTGTGAGGAGTTTTGGGCAGGTTGGGAGGCAGATTTTGTTTCCAGTGAGTTCCTATCAAAGTACAAACTTGGTCATTGAAGTTCTCTTGAGTGCTTCCAAACTGTAGTGCACTTGACCCTTTAGCCCAGAACAAATTCTCAAAGGCAGAATGTTCTTTCCAAGTGGATGACCATGGTATCTGTCAGAGGAAAACCTCAGTGATCTCACTGCAAACAGTGAGAAATTAATACAAGGCTATGGCTTGTGATTCAGCACTCTGCTTCCAGGGGCTACTTTCTCCCCTGAGGGTTTGTGAAAGCACAAACTGCTGGACCTTACCTGAATCTCTGGCCAAGATGATAGGGCAAAGCAGAGAATATGAATGTTTAGCAAGTTCTGGAGCAATGCAGGCACCACACTTAGAACATCACTGACTTAATGAAGACTGATTCTTCCACTTACTTATCCATTGGAATCACCTGGGACCTTCTAAGATTCTCTGGTGCTTCCCACATGAACTGTACCTGTGCATGTGAGCATGAGACCCAAACACTGAGCTTTGGGGAGGATGATCCTGTTTTACAACCAACTTTGAAAATTATGTTCAAGATGATGCAGTTGAAATTTTAAAGCATTTACAAGTCTTTATTAGCTTATTTGAACGTAGATTCTGTTTCAGAAGGTCAAGGGAAGTCTTGTTTCTAGGGAGAGTCTAGGTTTTGCCTAAGAACTGCAGATTGAATTGCCAGAGTGTAAAATTTGGAGAAGAGGGTATCTTGACCTCAGCTTTCTGGATGTTTTGAGATGGACAGTTCTTTTAGGTTTTCCTTTGCATTGTAGAATGTCAACAATAAAATCAGAGGCTGGTTTTGGGGACCTTTTCCCCCTCCTCTTTATTCATTTTTAAAATAGAGCCTTTATTCCTTTGATTAGGAGGAAAACCATTTATCCAGCTATTCATTAGTTGTAAATGCATGGAAAACACTTCACAATGAACAGAGTCATTCATTCCAGGTGAATTAAATATCTGCTCACTTTGGTGAAGGCCAAGAAGGGTGTCACGGTGTGGGAGACTGGAGGCCTGAGATGTTGGGAGTTGGCTAGTTTGGAGGAGAGTGTGAGAGATCGTCTGGGTTTTTTTCAACATTAAAATCTTGATAGACATCTGAGATAAAATTTGGACATGTCTCAGTTTCATTTCTAATAATATCTGGATTTCAAAAATTGAGTACCATACCCCAATTCTTTCCTGTTACGGGAAGTTTTTGGCATCTGACCTTTTAACAAGTCCATGAATAATCCCCTTAATTGACTACTAGGTGGTGATGTTTTTATTCCATATGTCACTGTAGTTCACACACTCAACCCCCACCTTCTCATCAATTGACAAGCTACTATTCAGTGAAGGTTGTAAATTACATCTCTTTCACAGTTTTGAACAAGAATTCTTCCCCCCAAAGCATGTTAATGGTTAATAAAATTACTGTGTACAAACACATCAGTCACATCTACAAGACCTTAATTCTCTAATTCAGTTGTACTACCTCTGGCATAATGGGGCAGATTGAATGTGGAGTTGTGATTATCCAGTAGCTCATTATAGAAGCTCTGTGGGGTGGGTCGTTCTTGCCCATCTGTCAGAAAGCCAGTGGGCCAGTAATTAGGAGTAGAATGGGCTCACAGGGCTGTTCCAGCCACATGGTATTTTTCTTTTAACATGCATGGGATTTGATTCCCCTCTTGTTTTTTTAAAAAAGCAAATAGCGTATTAACTCAAATTCAGTGAGTAGAAAAATAATAGTAAAATGGGGTACTTGGAGCAGTAGGACAAATTGGAATAAATCTTTGATGAACTAATAGAATAATTACGGTGGGAATAGTAAATTACCTTTTCTCTATATTGCTCCCATAATCACTTGTCCCATGTGCCTGGCAGCCTGTCCCTACAAGGCTGTTTCGCTTGTTGGCAAAATAAAGACTGTAGTGATAACATCAGTGTTAGGTCTGTGGCTATAACAGACATAGTGGATTCTCTACAAATAAGCTCTTGTAATTTCTGGTTGTGGGAATTTGGGAGCATAAATTATCCAATCAATCTATGTACCATGCCCCAGAGTGCTGGAACCTTAGTTATTGTTAGTGTGAATGTAGTTAAATTTTTGCAACTAATCTGCTTAGTTTACCTCTTAGGAGCTACTTAGGATCTGACTTCTGTCAAATAAAAGGAATCAGATTAAAATGTTTCCTTCTCTTTGGTCAGTTGAGAAGCACATTTTGTTCACTTTGTTTTTACTTAAGGAAAGTCAGATGGTGATCTTTATTGTTTCAGAGCCAGACTATCCCCTCTGAAGGAAACAGCCCTCAGTAATTGGCCTAGCAGTAATGTGTCCAGGCAAACAAAGGCTGTGGCAGTGAACTGCCTCATTTCCAGACATACTGATATTCAGGAATCATTGGCAGAGCTTATAAAACCTCCAATATCCACATCTTTCACAGATGTGAGATAATGAAGAGGATGACAGGTACCTCGTGGCAGCTTGAGAGAAAGACTCTACACGAAGGAGAAGTGGGGTGGTGAGTGCCCAGAGGGCATATGCTATGAGCAGTGTGGACAAGTTGAGATCCATAGCCCAGTAAAGCAGTCTAGACATGTTTCTTAGATTCTTCAGACTTGGATTTCCTCAATACCCAAATATCTTTCGTATCAAACAATTGTGAGGAATCAGTGGGGGAGTGTAAGCAAAGCATTTACCTGTTGTTTTTACCAACCATTGAATACCTGGTGGGTTTTGAGCAGGTAGATTTGGTATTTACTGGTCCAAAGGAATAGCTGTGTCCTTGATGTCAATAGTGTTAGGATTACTAGGATGCTATCTTTTATTCAGCTTTATTTTATTTTTGTTCAACTAGGGATCAAACCTAGGGCTCCTGTGACAGTTAAGCTTTGAAGTTGCCCGGGAGATTAAGAAAGCACATCCCAATGGAGTGAAGGGGGGAAAATAATGAGATTATAACAAAAAGGATGGAAACAAAGTTTATGTATATGGGGGTGGGGGTGGGGGTGGGAG